>BMAW01056158.1:211227-283750 GCA_019974015.1 Nephila pilipes
TCCTTACTTGAATAAAAACTATTGATTAAGACTTCCTTACTTGAATATAAACTATTGATTAACGGAGTTAAGAGGGATTTTACAGTGAAGCGTTCTTTTATATTCTGTGTGGATGGATAATAAACTGAGTTGTCTTTTTCTGAAGGATTTTCAGTATGCGTTTTGAGCTAATTGATTATTTAATCAGAATTCAAGATGTTTGTAGAGTTTTAAGCAATACAGAATTTCGCTACATCGAGATTTAGCTATATTCTCTCGATGTATTGGTACCTATGAAAGTTGTCCAGAAAGCAATAATATTTTGAAGAAAATAAGTATTCTTGAGTATGAGTACTGAAATTAAATTGTGAAGAAAATGAGCAATCTTACAAAAAATGTAAGAGCACTATATTTTCTTCAAATCGAAAAAAATATTTCTTTAAAAAATAACAAATCCCTACACTTACATCAACAACTACTTTTTCGGCGTAGTCACCTATTTTCTCAACGAATTTTGTGAACAGAAGGATTGATTTCTTGCACCTTTGTCAAAAACATTTTCGGTCGCATTTTTGGCACATTGCTTGATTGTATTTTGGAAGGAATCAACGGTCGAAAGCATTTTTACACTCATAAACGAGAGATTAAAAGAGATTAAAATTTAAAGGTGTCATATCACAAACAGAGCTGTGAGAGGATGTTGATGTCCCAACTGAATAAGTCCAAGAGTTGCTATGCGGTTTTGGTAATTGTGGGAACAAGAAAGTCTTGCAGTAAACATGCGCAGTTCTTTTACATTAACATTCTTTCATTCTGTATTACCCATCGTAATTACTTAGGGTATCTCTTAACAGCTCGGCATTAGTTGCTTCCCCATGGGGCACGAAATAAACGAAGAATATATTTACTATCCCCATTGACAGCACATATTTTTTCTCGCCCAGACAACGGGTTTGAATTCGTTTGTCTGGTTTACGCTCACGATACCACTTGACATTCACTTCAGAAACTGAAACAACCATATGCATTCTGCTCCATTGAGTATTATCTTGAACACTGTGCTGCTAAATTTATTGGTAAAATCTGTTTGAGTGGCACAGACTCAGTATTCAATTTGTATGGACACAGCTCCTATTATAATAATCAGTCTCGACTGTTTAAGGGCAAAGGAGGTGTAATTATTTGAAAGAAAAGGAAAAATTACCGTCATGATTTCATAGAATGTATGGACCCACTAACCATTTAATAAACAATCCATTTTTTACAGCCCAAAACATTCATTAAGAAAACATATTTGAACTAATATGTCAAATTAGATTCCCCGTAGGATAACAAATTGGGGTAAAATTCAGCTATAAAGAGAGATGCAAGAGCTACAAAACGAACTGTAAAGTATCTTCTAGTGCGGTTTCCTTCAAAAGTTTACTTTTTAAGTACAGAAATCATGACACCGAATTTCTGCAGTTATTTCATTTCCCTTCGGATTTACTGTTTGGTAAACATGGATGACGCGTCTTTGGAATACTCTAGCGATTCTTCCCTATTTTCGTTTCCTTCTTCTCGTCAAGCATTTTTTCTCCTATTTTTCCATAGTATAGGTCATAGATACGCTATTGTGCTCTTTACATTGTTTTATAATTCACTTGTTTTTCTTTCTTCAGTTTTCTTTGCATAAAAATTCTGTTTTTGTTTGTTTGAAATTCTGTTTTTCACATTTAGTACTAATTTTATTTGCATACCAAAACCCTTTTTTTTGCTTTGTTTTTTACGTTTTGATGTAACTTTTTATAGTGACACTGTTGGTTCGCCAACCCACAGGTTTGTCGTGTGTGGTATCCTGTTCGGTAAAAAATGATGCTCTGGAATTATCTTTGAGTTCGCATTCGGGGTTTACCTTCTTTAAATAAGTACGGGAATCATGACTCCAAGGTCAAATAGTGACCTTTTTTTTCAAAAGGAGTTTACTGTTTTTGACAAAGACAGGTGACGCGCCCCCGAGATACCCTAGAAGTCAATCCTTATTTTCGTCTCTTCTTCTTGTGAATCAATTTTTACATTTCCCTGAATTATAACTTGCGTCTAAATCACAGATAAATATTGTTCGGCCGGGACAGTGATATCTTACGAATAATATAAACCTCAACTTTCACTCGAGCGCATTCATGTGTAGCCATTTAAATATAGCACCTGTTTGTGATCAACTGACCGCACTTCGTTCTGTTAACATGCTTAGACAATAATAAGAAAAATTTCGAAAAAAGATGATGAGTGATAGGATCCCAAACCAAACTTGAATTAGGAAAAGTATAAGGAGTAACTAATAAATAGAAAAAGTATAAGGAGATAAAATATATTTCAACTTGAATTGCCGAAATCAATCTTTTCCTAAAATCTCATTCTCAAAGCTTGATGAAACGTAAAATCACCGAACCTATTTGTATAAATATTCAGGTATAGTAATAGCGACAATAAAATATAAAGATGCATTGAATTAGGAGCAATAACTCTGTTTGTTAGATTCATAAATGTGACAAACTCAATGGGGCAGAATGCAGTTTAGAAACATGAGACATCAAAACATGGTAGAACAAAGCAAAAGTTAGACAGTGATGATTTCTTACATCATAATAATACTGAAGAAAAGACTGAAGATTTTTCTTGGCTGTTTCATTTTAACTACATTTGGACATCAGAGAAAATGTTCAAAATTTCATCAAATGCAATAAGTTACAGATTGACGACTACAATTGGTTTGTGAATTTGGACTTTTCGCGATTTCCGTTTCACTAGAGACTTTTTAGTAATTTGAATTGCATAAAATAACAATTCTTTCCAGCCAAAATAAAACGTGATTAGGTTATTTAGATGAATATAAGAAGTGCTGTGATTTGAATTAGAGAGAGTGATATAGTATTGAAAAAAAGAAAAGAGTGATAGATAATAAAGCTAAGTTGATAGATGGAGTGAATCATCGTAATTAATCGTTTGGATTGAAGTCACTCCTGGTTAGAGAGTGATACCAGAAGTGTGGATCGGAAAGAATCGTTTGGGTAAGAATTTGATAGGTAAAACTTTATTATTTGAATGTAAAGTAAGATTAACCGAACTAAGTTGGATTCGAGAGAGAGTGATCTTACATATTCTGTGTTGATAGATAATAAAGTGTGTTGTCATTCTCTTTCGTATCTTCAATTGAAATCTTGAACTTATTGCCTATTTAATAAAACTTAAAGATGGTTGTAGAGTTGAATAATGAAGTAAATGCTACACAGATTTCGATTGTTTAACAAATAAATAAATTTAAAAGATTATTTGTTAGTCTCCATAATACAATCCCATGTGTCTTTGATTATATTCTCAAAAATTTTAAGATGATTCGCTGAAGTATGGTGGGAACCGTAAGAATATGGACACCAATTCTCAATTTTTTTTTCAAAATTATTTTTGGTGATATTCTATGGCTTTCCATTTTTTTCGCATCTTTCCAGTGTTTTCCAACAGGTGAAACCTTTTTATGCCAAACAGCTCCGCTCTAAAGATGCGCAATTTAATGATTTTTTTTAGCAAAACAATTTGATTTTATAAAATTGGTTAAAAAAAAAGTGACATTAGCTATTATACCCGACAAATCTAACATAAAGCTGAATATGTTATTACCGGTTAGTTGCTACTTAAATCAAATTTACAGCTCCAAAAAATGTTGGGGAAGACTTAAAGGGAGATAATGTGACTGATTATTGACGACACACTGAGAAGCAACACGAGGACTATTTGATCCAGACCCTCTCTAAATTTC
This sequence comes from Nephila pilipes, assembly GCA_019974015.1. Taxonomy (NCBI): domain Eukaryota; kingdom Metazoa; phylum Arthropoda; class Arachnida; order Araneae; family Nephilidae; genus Nephila; species Nephila pilipes. The sequence goes on from BMAW01056158.1 coordinate 215,003, forward strand.
CACACTCCTCCAAGCAGGACTCGAGAACTCGACCAGATTTTAATGTACATCATCCTTAATGCACAGCGGGTCTTTAGTGACATCAGGGTTGGAACCTACGATTCGACGAAACAATGACGCAACAGCCTTACAGTCCACGACTGTGAGGCTGCTCTGCCACTGTGATGTCTTAAAGGCTTAAAAATTGGGAAATAATATCAATAAGTGGATTTTATACAATTTTTTTTTAATTACATGCTCAGTGAGAGAGTTTTTGGCTTTTTCGTCTTGCCCCCTCCATTAAGAAAGATTATCTCTCCGCCACATTTAGCTATTGAATAATATTACTTCACACACACATGATCATAAGATCTATATTTTATTCCGACTATTTATTACATTCAAGGGCTTACCGTTTTAGGTAGGGTTAGATTATCATGACCCCGTCGCACTCTAATGATATTTTTCTTTCCTATGGAGTTACTGTCTTTGGTAAGCACGGGTGACACACTTTCAGGATACTCCAGCAATTCTTTTCGGTTTTTGACCCTCCATCTTGAAAACTTTTTTATTTTTATTTGTTCTTCTTTTTCAAAATTCTAGTTCAAAGTTACATATTGTTTGGCGTAACATGGCTTCATCTTGCTCTGACGCCATTGAATTCCGCCATCAATTACACACCTATATGTCGATTATAATCTTTTCCCCACTTTTTCTAATGTCTAGATCCCAGATACACATTATTGACATAACACAGCCAGATTTGGCTTTTGCACCATAAGAATTTTCTTTCACTTATTCGTCTGAACAACTGATTCATCATGAGTGTAGTTTAAATATTCACTTGGGCAAAGAACCTACACTCCAGCTCATTTCCTATAAATTTGGTTTATTGCTGTGACTGCTGGAGTCTGTTAATTGAAAGTTTTTCCGGCTCCCTCTTTTTACCTCACACAAGGTGACGGCGTTGCTGAGAGGCAAACTGGTGTTACTATTATGTGCAGCCATCTGTTCGAACGGCATGGAGACAAATGTGATATTAATTCATAGGGTTTGTTTTGGTCAGTTAAGTTACCATTTGTTACCAAATAAAAATTAGATTGCTGTCCCGTAGAGTAGTTATTATTTTGTGTCCAGTTGTCTCTGTCAATGAGGTATGGACTCATCGTTGTACAACTTACCGCAGTAGCTTAGTGGTCATGGTCGCGGACTTGTTGCCGGTATTGTTTTCGTCGACTCGTAGATTCCACAACTGATGCTACTAAGGAACTGCCGTGCAGCGGGGCCGATGCACTGTCATCGTAGTCGGGGTTGTCTAAGGACTAATAAGGACTCAGGTCGTCTTTAGCATCAAATTTAGATTCAATATCAGTGAGGACAATCGTGTACGTATGTGGGGCCCCCGTGGCGAACTACTCAATCCTGCCTTCGCTGTACAGCGGTACACCGCTCCCACAACTGGTATGGGGTGTCATCGCATATGACACTCGATCATCTCTAATATTGATCCACGACACCGTGGAAGCCCAGAAGTATGTTCGTGACATTCATCAGCCATATTTGTTGCCACTTATGGCAGGGCTCCCAAGAGCCATTTTTTAACAGGACAATGCTCGCCGAAACACAACAAGGGTTTCACAGGGAAATGTTACTTCCGCTACATTTCTACCCTTCTCTGGCCTGCTCGTTCCCCAGATTTGTCACCGATCGAGTATATCGGGGCGACGAGCATTTACGATAGCAAGTTGGACAGACTACGAGTTTGGTCAAATTAAAGGCACGTTTACAGCAGCTGTGGAACGAGATGTCGCAGGACATTATACAGGACTTGTACGCCTCGATGATCAACCGTAACACATCATGCATTCATGCTAGAGAGGGACGAACAGGGTGTTGAAACCTCCATTCATTTGTAATTTTTCTTACTGCAAATTATCATTTTGCTTTGTTTTTTGTAATTACTTATAATATTTATTCATTTTTAATTTTATTCAACTTTACTCTTTATAAGTTTTTATCTAAAAATTTTCTTTCTAGATTTAGTTATGAGATAGTTTGACATATGACGTTGCTTTATTTTGATTTGCTTTAATTGCATTCTCAATTTTTTTACTCAATTGTATTTTGACCTTGCTGTATTTACCTTCTCAAATTTCACTATTAAATATTTTCGTTATTAATATATGATTTCCTTTTAATTATTTTACTATTTTTTCAAACTTTTAATTGTAATTTTTGTTTCAATATTCCTACTAATTGGAGTTAGCCTTTAATTTTTTTATCGGTTATTTCTAGATTTCATATTTGGTATTTTGGCGAAGTTGAAAAGTGTTTCTTTGTTAGTTTAGTGTCGGCATTTCGGCAATGCTTAGAAATTATTTCTTCTCAAGAGAAGATGGTACGGTGTTCAGCTATGATCCGATTTTTGACTCATTTCTTATACTTTTACAAACATTTCTGTGACTTGGAGTAGTGCATTAATGAGTCTTAAATGTAAGTATTTTTTTTTCTAAATTTAGTTAGCTTATTTTATCTAAATTTCTAAATTTGTTTTCATTTCCTTGTATTCCTTGCAAGTAATATTAATATACTAGATTGGTTATATTCGAACAATTTAGATTTCCCCCTTAATTGTTTTTTTTTATTTTTGTTTTTGGTTTTTCAAGATTTAATTTGGGCTTCTGTGTGTCTTTCTTTTCAATTTTTATTCTTTGGATTTCACATTTTAGAATTTTTTAATTTATATTTTTCATGTTATAGCAACTTCTTAATGATATATTCTGTTGATAGGAACAGTTAGGCCTTTAAATATAGAATAACCCATAGGCCTTTTAAATCTAGGATTTGAGCTTTTAAAAATTCCAAAAGGAACCCAGAGAAAACAGGAAAAAAAGCACTGTGAGTATGCCAAAAATTCCAGCTTAACAGACTGAAATCTGTTATAAAATTCAATATTCTGTTCTCAATTTTTGTATTTTGAAAACGAGTATAATTTTTAAAACTAAAAAAGAATTTTCTTCCAGAATTCAAGTTCTAATTTTTTCATATCTTTTTTATATTTCGACTATTTCTGGTATATAATTTCATTACACATGCATATATATAATGATGTTATAGATTTTGTAAAGATTTCATTCAACCATTTCAGATGTAGGAAACCTTGATCTCAATTAAAAGTATTGTTGGAACAATTACAATGTGTTTGAACTTTTATCACTTTTCTTGTAATTACAATCTCCAAATGTCATCCCTATTGATTTTAAAATCTTCAACGAATGGCCGTAAAGACAACTCTTACTTCCAAGATTTCAGAAGAAGAATATTGAATTATAGATGTTTTTCTTCGTGATGCATAAAATATGCAAAAAAATGCTCGAAAAATACACGAGTTATGTACAAAAATATCAACATCGTCAATTTCGCCTTTACAAAAGAGCTTCAGAGAAAGTTCTCATGTGTTTGCATTAAAAAGGATTTGAGCTTTTAAAAATTCCAAAGGGAGCCCAGAAAAAGCAGGAAAAAAAAGCACTGCAAGTATGCCAAAAATTCCAGAAATCGATTAATCGAAAGTTGCTAGTGCTGAAGTGTATAGGAAATCGATGCTTTTGAACAGCGTGAGGAAGACGACTTCAGACTTCGAATATAAATCGTTTGCCACATTTTTATAAAAATTTATTTTTGGTGACAATGTAGCTCCTGCTATAGGTTGATGTAACATTTTTTTCTTGTTGGACTTAAATGCATTTTGTATTTTAATGCTAAATGTTTCTCAAGAATAAATACTTATTTTCAAAATCGATTGAACATCGTATTATATAAAAATATAAATTTTATGAGAATGCTTGAATAAATTACTAAACATAATTAAATTTGTTTGAGGGATACAAAATATACCTTTACTGAAAGTTATTTCACAAAGTTGTTTTCTAGAGTAAATAATTATTAGCAAATTTGATTAAAACAACGTGAAATACACATATAAATCGTACATAATTTGAAATACAAATTACTAAATATAATTTTTCTATTTGTTAGAAGTATACAAAATAAAATTTATTCAAAGTGTTTTATCACAAAATAGTTTGCTAGAATAAACAATTATTATCAAATAATTATTAAATACAAATATAGATGAACACAATATTAAATACAAATACAGATGGTAGAATAATACTCAAATAAATTACTACATATTAGAAATATATAAAATGTACATTTACTCAAAGTTATATCACAAAATAGTTTGGTAGGATAAATAATTATTATCTCAAATTCGATTGAACACAATATTAAATACAAATTTAAACTTTTCAAGAAATCTCAAATAAATTACTAAACACAATTCAGTTCGTTAGAAAGATACAAAATATAAATTTACTCAAAATTATTGCACAAAATAGTTTGATAGAGTGTTTCGGAATTTTTCTACGATTATGATGCGATTCTTTCCGAGTATATATCGAAACTAAATGAAATGACTTTGATATTTTCTTTTTATTTTATAGAAGTACAGTAAATAATCCTCCCGCTTGTTTTTTCTTTCAAATTTCGTATAAAGTTTGATGTGTATGATTTGTGATATATTTATTAGACTTTAATACATAAATAAAAAAAAACCTTATACTTTTCCAATTCTTTGATAAAAAAAATGTTGAAAAACATAGCCTAAAGAGGCAACATTGGTTTTATTTATTTCACATCCATATTCAGATTTCTTTTACTTCCCTTTCAAATGCATCAATTTAATCTGAAACTTATCTTGAAATCTTTTTGTTTTCAATTCACTTCCACCTGCTTTTGTAAGACTGTATATATCTCAGAAAAAGTATTTTTCTTAAAAAAGTTATTTTCCGTAAACTTCCATTTGATCTATTTTTTTTTCTCAAAAAAGAAATGAAATGAAATGGAAAAAAAATTCTTCTTTGAAGTAATGTAAAAAAAAATATCACTCAGAATATTTTTACGTTATAAATATAAAAAGAAGGGTTCTTCATATACTTTCACTGCTGACATTAACTTAAAGGACCCGTTTTACATAATATCTCAATAAAATCAAACGCATATTTCATTGAAAATATATACTTTTCTATAATAAAATTCTAAAACAAAAGTTCCATGCACATAGTAAGACCTCAGTTAGCACTTCCTCGATTTATGCTGATTTGATATAATGCATTTATTTTGTTTCGCTAAACATTAATTTGTATTTTCTCGCCATTCACCATTTTTTTACATTAATTTTACTATAAGTTAATTTATTACGTGAATCCACATCGAATAGATTGAACTGAGGAGAAATAATGGGGAAAGGGTATTGAAAAGTTTTAACTACTACTAAAAAGATATTGAAAGAAAAAAAATTCTGCTCATTTATGGATCCTTATGAACATCTTTATGTAAGTTACAGCTACTCATGTTCGTCGGTTTGGCTCCAGAAAGCCGTAGATTAAAGTAGCCTGCATTATCCTAAAGAGTTTTAATTATTAACTCGGAGTATCACAAAGTTTTACTGATTTCCAAAATACAATCAAACTAGAAATTTAATTTTTATTTATTATTTTTAAACTTTCTCTACTTACTCATTGACCAGAGTTATACATTTACCTCAGTGGATCTTGAACTTTCGATGGCAGTTATTATACAATTTAGCAGATTGAACTCAATTTCCCACGCAATGTGAGTGACTTCAACCTACGGCTTTCTGAAACCAAACAAATCAACGTGAATAGCTGTAATTTTCAATATAATGTACATAAGAATCAATCAATATGCAGAATAAATGTTAGCTTGATTTATCGGTTATTTCTTAGTAGATAACACTTTACGATAGTTATCCTATATAAATATAGAAATCAGATTAAACTTTTGAGCATGTATATATTGTTCCTTTCAACTTTACTCATGTATTGGTGGAGAGATATTTACAGATATTTTTTCAAGGAAATGTCAAGGAAAATATAAGCAGTGTCCCGCCTACCTTGGGTACGAAATTGGAGACTATTTTGGAGACTCAGCGAGAAAATTGGAAACTTTGATAACAAAATAAAGGTTCTCGAAAATGTTGGAATCTTATTGATGTCTCGATCAGAAAAAGAGTTATAGATTTTTCTCGAATTTTCACTGTGACGCCGCTTCTGATTGGAACAGGTATTAATACTAAGAAGTATGAAGTCTGGAGGAATTGCTTGGAAATTACCCAAGTAAAGCTATTGGAATTTGCTGAAGTCATCTGTCGAGCATCAGTATGTATGTGTCGTTGAATCTGTCTGAAGCTGTCGGAGTCTGTGAAAAGTAATACTTCGGAGATTTCTCCGTAGTGTGAACTAGTAAGCTAGAGAGCTAAGTATTACTGAAAGGGCTGTGATTGTTATTACAAATGCTGCATTTTATCTATGTTGCTAATCTATGCAAATGCTGTCTTTGGGTCTGATGTATCATCAGTGCATACAAGTGCTGTATTGCATACTTGTCTTGCTAATCTGTCCAAATTTTGCTACTTGTGTTCGATTTACCCGAATATCTGTGAATAAAGAGCGTCATTTGCTATTATCCTCCTTGATAGACTTATTTCACTCGTGCACCCATACGAAATTCAAAAATATTTATAATAGCATTATAGTGTACGAGACAAAATACTACAAGTATGTAAAGATGATACTTAATATACCAAACAACGCATGTGTTTCATTCCTAAATTATGTTAGGTGCAAATTCGCAAAGTATTTTGAAAAATTCGCAAAGTAATTGGAAAACTAATAATTGTGTATACGAAAATATTTTCTAGTTCCAATTTTTTTGCTATAATTACGTATTGTTAATCGGTTCTTTAATCTTAATTCTGAGTAAATATTATACAATAAGATTTCAAGTTACTGTAGTAGCAACATTAATTGTCTTTTTTAAACAAAGCAATTTAATGCATTTTTCTGCTGTTTCACTTTACTCTGGTAATTAAATATAAGTCCACATACATTTGAACATGTAAACGCAAAATTATTCGAAATATAAGACACGAAACAAATTTTTTCTCAATAGTGATAAACAAGATTTCAAGCGCTTCTTCAAATATTCGATTTATGTGTTTCAGTACTTAATCTATTTAAAAAATTATGCTCACCAAAAGACAGCTAAATAAAACAAACGAATTTTCAAAATACAGTCTATTGTCGACAGGGAAAAGAAACACCCCTTTCTATATTTTCAACGGCAATGAACAAATCGTATCTATAAACCTCGCCCGTCTTTTTGCTATCGATAAAACTGGCACTTAATTCCCATTTTCTATTGGTTGGTTGTTATTCTGAGCAATCGAATATTACTTTCTGATTGGAGGTTCTGAAATGATTTCTTCTCTTTCTGTGGTGACGGATAACTCCGGAGACGTGACCTTTAAGAAGTCGTAACAAAATCAAAAATCAATTTTTAGGGCAATTATAGGAGGATAAATGAAATATACCAATCATTTCGTGGTTCACTTTGTAATTTGGTAACTAAGAGAGTGAAGCTAGATAAGAAACAATGTTACAAAATATTATTTTTCTTTGAAAGATTATTAGAAATTTCATTCTGTTTCATAGCACTTCTGATTTAGAATGAAGACGGTAATTTTAAAGTACTATTCACGGACTCACGGTTGGGGTTCTTTCCATTGGGTCATGAATTAGATCTCTGATGTCATTACAGAACTGCCGTGTGGTGGAGTTGATGCACGTTAAATCTGGACGAGGTCCCAAGCCTTCCCATTGGCGTGATGTGGAATTGGGAGGTACCATCTCAGGTTTCATTGTTGTCACTTGTCCGTTGTTCAAAATTACAAGGTCTGTCCCAAAATGGAGAAAATTTGAGCTTTGAACACTGAATAATCGTGTAAGATGTATTTCGGCTGACTGACTGCTGTTCATTTGCTACTTTGGGGTAGATATGAATTGCCTATCAGCTGGTTCGCAGACATGCACAAGTATCAAAACAATGTAAAATAACTTTTACACGGGATTTTAATCAAAATTGCAAATGACAATTTATCTTTTTGGTTATTTTTGTGTTAACATAAACTTATCTTTCACTTTAATTACGTGATATCTATAAATCGAGCATATTACGTGCAGCAAAAATTGTAGAATAAAAGCCACTTCGCTGGCGTCCCGAGACAAGTTTCCGTTTCTTTTTTTCCTCATCATTATCGAAATTGCTTTGCAAGCAATACATTTTTTTCATTATGATCTTGAAGTAAAAAAATGTTGCCTTCTATTTAATGTTTGTGTAAAAGCTGAAGTCGTCCGTGTTATGTGCAAAAACAACAACAAAAAAGCTTAAGAATATTGTTTCTCGACTTCACATAATAGGGATAATGGCCTTTGTTACTCCACATTCCTCATCAATTATTCAATCAATATGTTGATGCTGAATTCGAAAATCTTGGGAACCAGATGGTTTCAATGAACCACCGTGTAGTGGGGCTGATGCACATCGACTGCGGATGAGGTTGCAAGTCCTTCTGCGTGGTGGGGAAATATGGAGAGGGATGCCAACTCAGATGCCTTCCGCGTCACTTGGCCAATGTCCAACATTACAAAGACCGTGGCTAATAGCCTTTCGAATAAGAAGCTACTTTTATGAATTTCATGATACAAAACATTATTCTTTTCAATATATGTTCAATTAAAAATTGCAAATGTATGGCAACTGTATGAGCATTAATGGGATACACATTTGTGTACCATGTAATTAACTTAATTTAAGATTAAAAAAGGTATTTTTCCGCCTTTTTCTTTTTAATGATGATATTTAATCATACTAATGCTGAAGTTATTTAGAAATATTTTGAAGTTTTTGTTAGGGTCTTATGAGGATATGATTTCTGCTACATGATACGAAAATTAATCTTTTGCTAACTTTTTCATGTCATTTCAATGCATTTTTATATGCTCGATTTTTAATCTGATTTTGATCACTTAATTACTGTCACATGATGTTGTAATCACGTGCTTTCATACAAAGCCGAAGTTGCCATCGGACTTGTAATTGCTTTCGTATTTGAAATTTCTTAATACTTCAGCGACTAAGTTTTTCCCCCCGTTTCATCGTTAAAAGAGGCAGGTTGATGTTGAGCAACGAAGATGATTTATCAGCCCAAAGAAAACTTGCGTGGTCTCTTTCGCAGTGCTCTTATCAAGTAGGCTAAAATATTTTACATTGAGCTAATTATTAAGTCATTTTAAATTCTCTCCTTGTTGCTGAACATAGTGAAAAATACCAGTGAAATACACCATCTAGTACAATTTCAAGTTTAAAGCTACCATCTACGAGTTAAGAATATATTAGGGCTCCTTTCAACTAGCAACTTGATTTCGTGATCGACATGTTAAGGCTCCCGTCTACCGACTATTTTGATTTCATCAACTTAATGTTAATCTTAAGGAATTTAGATTTCGTTCTCAAATTTTTAATATTTGATCTATTTGAATGAAATTCGGTGCATCGGAAAGAGTAAAAATTAATGAATGCTTCTGTAAAATTTCTTTTTCCTCCAATTTTCAAAAAAAAATTAAAATATTTTTAAAGACAGGAAAATTCGCAAACAAATCATTAAAACAGGAGTAAAAATATTTTTTTAAAAAATCGAAGAAAAAAGTAATTCTGCAGAAGCCTTCATTATTTTTTGCTCTTTCAGATGCACTTTATTAAATTCAAATAGATCAAACAGTAAAGATTTGAGAGCAAATGTAGAAATTCCATAAGATTAACATTACGGCCACTAAATTAAAATGGTTGGTAAACGGGAGCATTAATCTTGTGGAATTTCTCCTTTCCTCCTAAAAGTCTTAATAATCTATCGAGTTTAATGAAACAAAGGGAATTCGAAAAATTAAAAAAAAAGTAATAAAGATTTCTGTAGAATTACATTTTCCCTCCGAATTTTGAAAATATTTTAAAATATTTTTTAAATGCGGAAACTCCCACAAACACGGCGCTAAAAAAGACGTGAAATCATTTTTGAATATCGGGGAAACATTGTAATTCTTAAGAAATCCACAGTTTTTTCCTCTTTTGGGTGTATTTCACAGCATTCACTAAATAAAACACGAGGGCCGCTTTTTTCAACATCTGATGCACTATAAAAAAGACAAGAATACATTACAGGAAGAATATGTGAACAAAGTTACATTCACGGATGGTTATTTTAAATATAATCTCAGTGAAGATACAAGCTTTTGTCATGGCGGTAAACTAGCTCTCTGATACTTTCTTTAAAGATCGTTGTGATATGGATCTGCATTTTGTTTTGAAGCTTCTCATTGATCTGGAAACTTAGTCCTCCAAGCCAGTTTTTCATTTTAAGGAAGAGATGAAAAATCCCTCGGCTCTACGCCATCCATAGCTTTATGCCGGATGATCAAATACATCCCATTAAATCTGCTCCAGAAACTGTACATTCTTCTTCTTTTGTTTTGCATAGATTTTCACAATCATCGTGGAATCTGATAATAAGCAATTGGATTAATTTTTGTTCACGTGTAAATAAACTGAACATATAAGACACTTTTTTAATCCCAAAAGCCCGTAGCCATATCCTTCCAGCTGTTGAATTTTTGCTTGAATAGACTTGTGTCTTTGTCCTCATTCATCGTGAACAACGGCAAATTCATTCAGCAACGCTACTGACAACTCTTTGGCAGATTCACTCAACCGATTTTAACCACTTCTAGTTAATTTCTAGATCAATCTCAAAAGCATGCTGCTCCATCTCTGGCTCAGGAGTATTTATAGATGTTCCACTAGGTGTGATGTCGCACAGAAAATTCAGGAACAGTCCATATAATTTTCCTCTCAATTTTCTACTAGATATTTTCCAAAAACATCTTTTTGTCACCAAAGTTACCAAGTTTCTCACCAAATCGCCAAATCCGTTACCGAGGTTAATGGCTCACTTCTTAAGCTGTCCTTGACTGACTGATGAAATGTCTGAAAATGTCTCTTTTACTTTATAAGAGGTGAGTTGTAGGTAAGTGTCACCTCGGATTCGAATCAGTATGTAATTGGAATCATTTGATACGTGTGGTTGGTGGTAGAGATAGTGAGCTGAAGATACCCTATGTGGAACATTAATATCATACCTACTCTGAGTAAAAACCTATAGTTGAGAACACAAAAAGGATAAGCAACAGAGATGCATATGGATCTGCAAGAGCTGTCCTGGATTTTTTGCGCCATATGCAAACCCAAGTTTGAAGAAATAGAAACAATAAAGTCAATATAATCCTAATACAAATTTGTAAAAAAAATATTTTCTCAAAGAACAAGTTTTACATTTTTTAACAAACTAACTGCAACGAGTTTGAAAACTAAAACTAGTACCCACTGTTTCCAGAGATAATTTAATTATACTTTTAAGACAATAAGCTTGTACAATGATTTACAAAGTATAAACCTAAGTTCAAACAATCTCTATGAGAGTTTCTTTTCTGAAAAATCACGAATAACTTCCATCAAATCTAATTTATTACTCAATTCATGTTCAGTGGCCAACATTGCCAACCCATTGAAACGATTTTGGGTCGATATGGTTCTTAAATATGTAATATTTTATTATTTTTAATTTAGATGAAGTTCTCTCCTTGGTATCAACAGTTATAGGCATCTATTGCAAAATTCTTGAAGCAATACTGAAATTCGGCCCACATTCAGAAGTAATGAATTTAAGAACGTCAAGTGGATCTTCCTGTAGTATTAGACTTTAACAATCCATTGTTTTCTAGATTCAAGTAATCCGAATATATTTTTGTGGATTGTGCTCACCTTTTCTATTTCTTGGGCTTTAGTTCAGTTGGCTTTGCCGCTCCTAAATTCTGTCATCGTAGGCAGTGGCCTTCATTGCCTAAAACCTAGGGCTGAACCCGGGATCTGTGATTCTCAATTAAGGACTTGATTCTGATTGGTTCAGTTCAGTTAAGTACTTGCTCTAATTTCGGGTACATAGGCCGTAGTTTATATGCATTTTAAAGTTGAAATTTATCGTATGGGGCCCATCTGAATTTTTTTTATTTTTCCTCTGTCAATGGAACATTGCTAGTTTAAATCGCAAGTTATGCACAAGAAAAGCGGTTAATGTCGAATTCGCTACGACATTTTAGGGGGGGAAAGAGATTTAGAACAAAGTGATGAAAGAAGTATTGATGGTTATTTGTTAAGTATTTTTAATTCTGCTTTGATGACATTTGAAAGATTTTGTGTAAATAAACGAATTTTATCGAACCCGTAAAAACAACGTGTAATAGAAATTAGTAGAATTCGTTTCAACAAGTTCAAGTTTAGATGTTCGTTTATTTTTTTTTTATTTAATACTTGTTTATAATTGTGTTGTAATTTTTTTGCATTGAAAACACCAACAAATCCCTGTGCATCACAAAGAATCGCACAGGGCATACAGAAGTAAGTATGAAACACATTACAAAAGGAATTAACAAAACAATAGGGGAAATTTAAGAGTTATGAGGGATTGCAATTATTTACAAAGAATTTACAAAAATAGTCAATGGCACTTTTTTCGGAAACAAGCTGGTGAAATTCTGGCAGCTTATTAATATTATTGTCTTCAAGTACCAATTTTAGGATCTTCCTTTCATTGACAAACTTAGAAGTTGCCCAAGTGCAACATTTTCCTCGCTACCAATGCTGAAACAAGGAAAGTCGCCGGTTATGAATAAGTCCTTTTATTGATATTGATGTATTCCTCCAACATATTTTCTCTTATGGCTTTTTTTATGAAAGGATTTAAGGATATTAACTGCAATGTCAGTTTGACGTTTTGTGGCAGTTTTTGCAAGAAAATTGGCACGCTCGTTTCCAAATAATCTTTGTATCCACGAACAAATGCAAATGCAACGGAGAGGTTTTTATCCTTTAAGATTTTGAATTTTCTTTGTATCTCGAAAAATATTTTATTGGAAGGAGAAACACATAGTTATTTATTATAATCAATAGCAATTGCAACAATATGGATGGGAATTACTCATTAATTGATTATTAAGTGTCCCGTTTCGGAATGTTATGCTGCAGCGTATTCGGTGGTGAGGCTTATCCGATGAGCTTTCAGCGTATCAATATCAATGTGCGCGGCGTATACGCAAGGGCTGTTAATCAAATCGAAATTACGGATTTATTATATTATGTGTTAATTTCAGATTTTTTTATTTGATTCGTTTGTATATTGACGTCGTGCTTGAAAACAGCATTAGGGCATTTGCTAATAGATTTCATAATTTTGAGCCATGGTCACGTGACAAGGACGACACCTGATCTGGTAGCTTCTCCAGTCTTCCGTATCAAGCGAAAGGCAGGACTTGGAGCCTCGAGAGGTTATATGTGAATTTAGTCGGATGGGTCTTCAGCGGCATCGGGACTCAAACTCATTTCTCGCCGAGTTCATGACCATGATCAACAGCTTCTGGGTTAATTTTAGACGTGAGTGGAGTTAAATTTCACTGGCTTGATTAAAAAAAAAATTTGTGATTTGATTACATTGATATCCTAATTAATCCTAGATCATTTATTGATTGATTAGAAATCTTTACTGACTTTGTTGATTAGTAATTCTCTAAATAATTGATAATGGTAAAAGAAGGAACTGCTATCGAGACGAATGATGACAATTAGTTAAAATCATAAGGTCTTAAAAAATTTCTTACATTTTTTCAAACAGTCTTACTGTTCACCGTAGACGAAAACATGTATTTTTATTCCAAGAGAAACACACAAAAATTAAGTATTTTTTGCGTAGAATCTATTAATATAATTGACTGAATTTTAATCTGTAATACCTGTAAAGACTAGTTTGTTTATATAAGCGTTATTACATTCACCGACAAAATTTTAAGACCGCAATAATTTTTATTTTATTTCAACGAGTAATCGGAGAAAAGGAGTATTGCTGCATTTACAAATCAGGTAATGACATCATAAGCTGATTAAATGTATATTAATTCAAGATGGTTTGCCATAAGAGAACAACTATCATGTCTGAAGAAGCATGGGCGATGATGCGACCAATTTTTAAGTCCAAGTATTATTTCGCATCTGGAAATTGATTTAGGGACGTGTTTCACCAGTTTCCTCATAGATCATTACTTTAAATGAAATGACAGACAGTTGTTAAAAATGTATCTCTCTCTCTCTGTATATATATATATATATTTCAGAATTGGGTAAAAGAAGTCGCCTTATATAACATGATCTTGGAGCTATTTATCAACTTCAAAAAGTCAACTTGTTTGAAAACGAAAGAAAATAGCTGATGCAATAGGTCGATCTAAAACATACGTAAATGATTATTTCGAATATATGTGGTTTGAAAAAAAAACACAGGAAGAAAAATTCAACATCTGTTTGAGAAGATAAAATGACTTTGTGCTTGAAGCTTGATGCAAAAAAAAAAAAAAAAAAAAAAAAATTCGGATGGACAAATTTCGGGTGAACTTCCACTGAGATAACAAATGTGTACAGTTCAAAGTCGGCGTAAAACAAATTTCAGTCTGATTTAGAGAAAATGGCCAGAAAACCATATTTTACCAAGAAAGTCAAACAGTCTCCTTTAACGTTTGCTCGAAATCATATATTTTGGAATAAATTGAAAATCGTAATTTTTTCCAATAAAAAGTAGCTTGATATAAATATATTTGATGGGATAAACTATTATTGGCATAATTTAAAGGATAATGCACATCTTTTAACTTGAAGATAGTATGGAGACTATTCTGTCATTTTATGGACTATTTTCGGATATGATGACCATGAAGATATTGCTTTCGTAAACGGTCGAATGAACTTCATTAATTATCAAAACATGCTTTGCAAGCATTTACTATTTATGTCACCATTTATTGGCGTTAAACTTTGGGTAATTTTTCAAGACAATACTGTTATATATCATTCAACTTGACAACAGCGTTGTTAGAAATGAATGGAGAGTTCTCATTGGATTTCCCAGACAAAATGTTGGATCTAAAACCCATAGAGTATAAATGGTGAAATTTAATTTGGGCCATTATGGTATCGGTTCACAGTAACAAAGAGTTCCCGAACTGAAAAGATCGATTTTAAATAAGTGGATTAGCGTACCTGTAAGCTTATTTCACAAACTGGTTGATTGAATGGCAACTTGAATACTTGCTGTAATCAGGATGTATAGTGGTTCACCAAAGTACTATGGTTGTCATTCTTAATTTTAATTTGTGGCCTTAAAATTATGTCACACTTGTTTCTTTCTATTCTATATTTCTGTTGAATAAATTAAAAGTTTTCATGGACATACTATTTTGTATGCAGTAAACTTTTAATTTTGCACTTGTGTACTATTTCTTATAATTAATAATTTTTTTTTCATTATTTTTGAGTTATACTATTAACAAGAATCATAGGTCCTTAAAATGTGTTGGTAACCTTACACTTCTAAGCAAAAATTTTTTTTTGTTAACGTTTACCGTTTAAAAGTTTCTCTATCTTTCCGAAGGTAAGATCATCCACTACTAAATTTAGCTATCACTCACTCCTGTTGTTATCGTTGATTATCTATCCGATCTATCTAAATATCAGATTCACGAGCCCCCAAACACCCAAAAAGTGAAAGACAAGATTGGGAACGCTTAGACAAGTCTTCTCTTAAAGTTTCCAGGCAGAGTAGAACATGTTCAGGAGAGTTGCTCTGAAGGTGAATTGTTCAAAGTTACAATTTCTACAGTTTTAGAAAATTTTATTCCCCTTGTGAAATTTGAGGCAACTTAAGGGACATTAGCGTGATATTGCTTTCTGCTGGACCCGATCGCCCTAAAAGTGACGGCCCCACCCGACCGCTTGCCATATTGCCAATCCTGTGGCAGAGAAGAACGCCAAGAAAGGTCGATGGTAGATTTAATTTTTCAACATGTCTAGAAAAATTAAGGTGGAAGAAATCCAAACCACTGAAGGCCAGTCTTAGCTAGGTTATCAAGCACTTCGTTACCGCTGATACCAACATGAGATGGAATCTACTGAAGATATTTTTCATGACAGAATGAATGTTCTTGGTACTATTAGTTGTCTCAACGTGGCGAGGGGGAAGGAATTAGGCGGAATTAGGGGAGTACATCTCCTGGTAGGGTCACCCTAGTTGTGTAGGCAATTTCTTTGCGCAAAGCTAAAGCTAGTTGGCGAAGTCGGAGTGAAATCAGCCTCTTACCTTTGGGTGCTCCACGTCCTCGGACGAACAAAAACTGTTATATTCCCCCTTTTCCCATGACTCACACCTCATATGTACCACACATTATATTAAAAATTTTATAATCATCATTATATTTTTTTAAATTCATTTGCTTTAAACTTGACCTCTCCCTTCAACAACTTCTTGTTTGATTTTTTATTTAAAGTTGGCTTTTTCACACCATATTTAAGTTTTCCTATCGGCACTTTTACACTATATTTACCTATCATTCTTAATAGGATTTTAAGAAATTGTGTCTTATTTTGAACAACTATTTGGAACAACTCTTGGGCCATAACTTTTCTCTCACTTACTCTGAGGGAAGAATGTGAACTGAAGTGACTTCACAATATGTAAATTTTCTATCGATATAAGTGTAAGTTTAATCAAAAGAATGGGCAGCTGCACTGCCCTTTTCTACCAATGTGAGATCGTCTACATAAAATAAACGCTGTCTTGTTAACCTGATTATTATCTTTTATCGTACAAAAGGTATTCTTAGAAATGAATCAAAAGTGTTTCAATTAAAAAAATGCAACAAAAATGAAAATCTACTTCGCATCTAATATCGGGTGTAATGATTCAAAATCAAATTTGCCCGGGGTGGCGAAATTGGAATAGCTGAATCGGGAATCTCATTTGTTACCTGTGAACGATAATTGTCCCCTCTTCGACGAAAGCATTTCGATTTCCCTTTCTCGTTAAACAGAATAAGCAGCGATTAAACGAAAATATTGTTTCATTTTTAGCGTCCATCTGATGATCGAAGTAATTTAATATGAGAATGAATACCGAGCTCATCTGATGCGCTCCATTTAGCAAAGAAGGGATTTTATCGACCGCTTGAAATATTCAAAAGTTTAATTTTGAAATGGAGTCGTTTTATTCAAAAACATTGTCAAATTTCAAAAATTGTTTTATGAAAGCATTTCTGCTACAAAAAAAAATTATTTTTAAGGAATTCGATTTATGAAGATTAGTCTCGGTATATTACGATGATCCAAGCTGAATTTAAGCGATAAAATAAGTTTATTAATTGAGAGTGAAAAAATATGAATTCGCATTTCTGCTTTATTGTATCATACATGCTAATCTGAGTGGTAGTTGGCTCTTCTATAGCGCAGTGAACCTTTCTCCCCATATATTTTTTCCCTAAATTTAAGTTTTACAAGCAACTAACTAGGAATACTCCCTATAAATTTAATGAAATACCTTTTTTCATTTTAACAAGTTCGAAGAGATTTATATCTCGTAACGATTTAATTATCACTTAGAAATAACCAATATATCTAGATAAAATTTGTTCTGCATTTTAGCTGACTCCCTTTGAACATTATGTTGTAAAAAATTGCTATTTACGTTGATTTATTTGGATTCAGGAAGACGTAGTTTGAAGTAACCCGCAATATTATACAGTTTTAATTATTACCAAGAAACATAATCGAGATATATAAAAGCTAAATTTTTATTTATTATTCAGGAAAGTACTCTACATATCTAGCATCATTTCTTTATCTTTTGACGGCCGTCATTGTAGATCTTAGCAGACCAAACCCTTCTTCAAACTGCGGGTATCTTTAATATACGGCTTTCTGAAACCGAACAGATCAATAATAATGGCTGTTATCTTCAATATTATGTACATAAGGATAAATTAATATGCAGTATCAATTTAATTCAAGTAATTCGATTATTTTTAATAATAAATAAGACATTACTATTTCCATAAGTACTACTGTCAAGTGATGCTTTGTTTTTTTTCTAAGGGTTCTATGAGTATGACGCTCTTCGCCCCTGAATACAGATTTATCTGGAACAACCTAACGTTCTTTTTGTTACTTGGTTTCTAACGTACAATGATGAAAGCAGTCTCATTGATGGTAACCACACAATGCAAAATGACGATCATACTTCCATACTGTAGCAAGTGGTTGCCATAACATATAAGTACGAGTCAAATTAATTTTGACGCCGTTTAGAAGATGGCAAAACACAATGGTAACACCAATTTGTCTCCTCAACGCCCTCTGCTATCAGAGAAAATAATTGTTCGAATCAGCCTTGTAAATAAAATAAACAAAAACAAAACAAGATCACACAGGTAGCCATTAATTAAGGCTCTTGGGAATAAACACCGAAGAGAAAAAAGTATTAAACTCTTTATTAAATCCACACCGAGGCTTTTAGGAAAGAAGAAAACTATCAGATTGAATTTATATCTGACTGTTTTAATTTATTACGTTCTGCAAAGCATAATTAAAAAAAAATTAAAAAAGTAAAAAATAATGTTTTAGCCCTCAAGTCTCAAAACAAATAGAAAACAATTCCTCCTTATTTCTTAAGAAAAAATAAATTATTGAGTGTGTCTTCTTTTCAAAATTAGAAAGAGATTTATGCGTGTTTTTTTTGTAAAATAGAATTAGAAATAGCCTCACTTTTCCACAAACTCATATTCTTGAAAACTTTGACGTTTTGATGAAAACTAAGAAAGAGACATATTTTATGTTTGATTTCTTCCAATAGCGATTTTTTTTCTGAAAAAACTCGTATTTGTTCCCTAAACGCCTGTGGCATAGAAGTTTTCAAGATTCCAAATAAGATAAAATTTCTTTTCAACAGTTTTACTCAGAGTCGGTGGAGTTAAATATATTCTAGGGGAAAATGGCGCTTCTATTTTATTCCGAAGTAAAGCTGGAAGAAAAACTCAAGAAAAGTTTGGAAAAGAGTTTTAAGATATTTGCGAATTCGTTGAGTAGTTATTCCAAGTATTTTATTCAAAATGCGAGTGTTTTTGGGATATCCGAGATTCAAATGTTTAGGTTAGAGTTTCAGAAATACAAAAAGGGTTTACAAAATTCGCCAAAGGTAGATTTTTCCTCTTTTTTTCAGATTTTTAAAATTATATGTCCTTAGTTCAGGAAAAATGCGCTCGTTTTACTTATTGAGACTTTTATGATGACGACAACAAAAAAAAAATAAGCAATACATTTAGTGAAAAGAAATAAATTAATTAAAAGCCATGTCAAATACAAGTAATTCTCATTGTTGTAAATTAAAAGCGGTGATAGTCATATTTTAATTTTGAGGTTTCCGAAATATTTGTATATTTATTTATCTGTGTATACACTCAGAGACATTGAAAATAGCTCATCTAGAAAGGAAATTAGAATAGAAATGAAATTTAATACACATAATGATACAGAGGAGATATTCACTTCATCCCAAAATCAAGACAATTAAACATTTACATTGTGCTTAGTGAGACGAATACGATGAAACCAATAACAAGTCAGACCGCCTCCTGCTGAAATGCATGCGGCAAAACGGTCCGGAATTTAGTTGATTTGACATCGAATGTCATCCTGATATAGATGGGCCCACAAATCTTGAACAGCTACCTCCAAATCATGCACAGTGTGACACAGTAGCATCTCACGTTTCAACTGGTCCCACAAATGCTCTATTAGGAACGAATTTTGGGAGCGGGTAGGCCATCGAAGAGTTACTAGAGTTGAATGCAGACGAGCATCATCTTGCTGAAAAATTGACCTTGGAAAACCATTCAGGAAAGGTACCACGTGGGGCCGAAGAAGGCCATCAATATAACGCTAGATCATTAAGGTTTCACCTACCACAATCAGAGGGGACAGGCTATCATAGGCTATGGCCCCTAGACTATTACGCCCTCTGTCCTGGTAGTATGCCACTGGACAGTGTAGATAGAATTGTACCGTTCACCAGGTACACTTTAATCATCCGCCCCCAACCGAACCGGAATGCATTACTAAACACAACGTTTTGCCAATATGTGGCATTCTACGTCGCTCTGGAGCGGCACCTCTGTAGATGGAGTTGCCGATGTTCCAGTGTTAAAAGCAATAACGCGAAAAGGGCACTTGGATTACAGATTCGCTTCCTCAAGGCATTCGGAATTGGTTGGTGGAATAACAGACAACCCTACATCTGATTGTATTGTGAAACAAGTTACTGTAGATCCACGAGCGTTTGTCGCACGATCCTTCGATCCTCTTGCGTCGTCAGCTTTCTGGTTGTTTCAAACCCGATTCTCCGTACGTGGGTACTATCTCGTGTCCATTGCTTCCAATATGTTCTGATGGAGCAGTCTGAATGATCGATCATGCGAGGAACCTGTGGCTCATCGAGCAGCCCGCGGTTTCCATGCTTTGGACAGCATAGGTAGAATTGTACCGTTCACTAAGGCACCTCCACACCCGTACGCTTTTATCATCCACCCAAAAATAATTCCAAAATTAAATCCAAAACAAATAAATGAAAATTTTTGAAATGTTTTTCACTTAACAATAGTTCATCTATGGAAAGCGTACTCTATTTTTTGTATTAAATATTTAGTCTTCATGTCACAAATAAAGTGATACGTTACTAAACAATCAATCAATCACGCTAAATAAATATTGCGAACCTGATCATTTATTTTTATGTGATTAATATTATTGAAATATTTCAAAACTAAAATGGTGATATTTTAAATACGAAATTATTCAAAATGATTCATCCGATTTCAAAAATCTATATTTTCAAATATAAACGACACAGGATGATAAGTAATACGTAAATACAGAGGAAAAATGTGGTAGTTTTATATTGTGAACAATAGGTAACCTGTCGAGTGTTCTTCGTGAGACTATTTAAGCAAAACTACTTTGGAAGTTTTCATGGAACTACCTCGCAATTGGATCAGCAGTAGTGAACCAGAAGACTTGATGTTACACAGCTGGCCACTTAAGTCCCCTGATATGGTCCTGTGCGATTTCTGCCTTTTAAGGTTTGTAAAATATAAAAAAGTATGCGCCACCATGACCCACAAATTTATGTGAACTGAAACAAAGGTTTTTGCTGCTCTATAATGAACTACCACAGATACTTTACAACGTTTTGGGCAGGTATTTGCGTATGGAATTGACATTACACATACGACAAAAGGAAGTTATATCGAACGCTTGAAAAATCAATGCAATATTTTTTTTACCTGAATTTATGTCTTACTTGTCATTTTGAGTCATTTATTTATGAAAATAAGGAATTTTGACATCAGTTGATCCCTTTTAAATAACCCTGCACTATTTTTAACATAATGTAATTAAATACGTTTCGCTTTACAATGCAAAGAAAAATAGATGTATTTACAAAATGTATGATCATTAGATATTAAAATATATTTAGTTGAAGTAAAAGATTAAGTATTTGAAATAAATTTCTTTTTGATTGTAAGAAACCCGCTATTTCTTGAAGGAAAAATGTTTCATTAATCTGCTTTTCAGTTTATTCTGCACTAAATCTATTTGAAAAACACTCAGTCGAAGAGTAATGCGACCAATAAATAAAACAACCAATACCCGAACTATCATTCAATGTTTGCAGAGAAAATAAGCACCAATCTGTGTTTTCAAAATATCGATATGTCCCGCCCCTGCTTGCTTCCGTTAGAAATAGGCTCCCATCACTTTTGTTGTTGAATGAATGTTATTATGAGCAAATGAATAATACTTTTCTTTTGGTGCTTGACATAGGGTTTCTTTTAGGTATATGAAGAAGTACAACTCTGGGGACATGGAATTTAGGAGATCGAACACAAAGCCCCTAGAAATAACGCATTAATATTTTTTTTTCTTTGATCATTGGAAATCCCAGTTTGGCAGATGAAATTTTTTTGATCTAATATGCTTGGAATGAATAAGTGACAAAAAACATTTATTAGGCTTTTGACTACTTGTAATCACCCAACTTCGAGTTGGTGTCTTACTTTGTGAATATATATTTATTTGTGGGTTGCACAAAAAGCACTTTGTTTACGACAGATGACGTTTTTAAGGACCATTGAGATTATCCTTATGTGTTGCATCAGTTAAAAGGCGTCAAAATAAATAACCATTAATTTATAGGCTGTATTGTTTTGGTTGCCAGTTGTTACCAATTCAAAATTCAATTGCTGCTGCTTCAAATTGCAGTCCACCGAGTTTCCACTGGATTCATCATTATACGTCAGAGACTAAACAACATTGAAACAAAAGATTTATTCGGCTGAGTATGCTCCAAAGAAGACTGCCTCATCTCCCGGAAAAGTTATGATGATTTTTTAGAAACTAAGGACATCATACGAGTATTCAAATACTTCTTAGAAAAATGTACTATTCTTGAGTGAATTACTTTATGCTTAATTCCAATTTCTAATAACCAATTTCTCATTCTTATTTTTTTAAATTTTCACTCTTATTTTTTTTAAAGCACGTTGTATTTATATCCCCAAACCAACCTTCACCAGATCTCTCATATCTACAGGTGTATTCATGTATCTATCGGGGGTGTTTAGGGACTCAAATTTCAGCTAAAGAGAATGAAAAGTTGAAATTTGAAAGTGGACATGAGAGATTTTATGAAGAACGTTAAAAGATGGATATGTCCATGAAGATTGCGAGAAAGGTAAGCAGCTATTCTTCAGTGCAATTATCACTTTATAATTAATTATGATTTGCAAGGCAAGTATTATATGCAGAAGAACCAATTTTATTTCATAGAAGTATTGTTTTTTGCAAAAATGATGTATTTTAAAATATATGTTTGTGAATAACATTACTGTATCGATTTATTCCACGTAACGTGACCAAAAAAATAAGACTTTGTAAGATGAAGATAAATGGATTATATATTGTGTTTCTAAGTTATTTATTTCTCGCATATGCCTTGAAAACTAAACATGTTCCAAAAATCCAAATGCTAATTACAAATTTGAAGAGTTTCTTTAACCAAACTAACCTTTAACTACACGCGCTTAATATTTTGACATAAGACACGAGTGGCGTGTTTTGTACGTCACCAAACAAACACATAAAAATAAGTTTAATGGAACAAATACTTATGTTATGAGGTTTAATAATAAAAACTTTTGTTAAAAACCAATAAAAAAAACCTCTTTGGTTTTAAAAATACAAAATATAACATATTGTAGCGATACTCATTTTCTGGTAGTGGCAAGAGCTGGATTCAGCTCTCTCTCTCTATGTAAACACACACACACACACACACACACACATATATATATCCAGGTTTTTCCTGGAATATGATCCCTAAATATATACTATTTTATTTAAAATTATACCTCTAGGACTACTCATATATAAACTTAAAATTTCATAAGAGTGTATTTTCTACAAATAAAATAATCTATTAACCTATAAAAATATACTTACACAACTGCACGCATAGCCTATAAAAATATATTACACAACTGCACTGTGTGCTCCGCTCGCTATTCGATGAAGCACAAAAGTTTTCCAGAGATAATCAACTTATGAATACCATTGAAACAAGACTGATTGTATGTGTTGAAGACCCTTCAATGGTTGGTTAGATGTGCACGCAGCTCCATTCCATGGTCAAAGAGAATCTGTTTACTGTTGATATTGCCCCTTTTATGCACCAGTACGTGTAGTTGAAAGGTTAAATAAGTAATAACTTATTTTTGTAAAATTAATTTTAAAATGATTGAAATTTTATAAAATTATATTTTTTCATTATGACCACAACTAAAAACACAAACTATATTCTGTGTTACAATGCGGTGGATGGGTCTTAGAACACAGTACAACTTTGTTCTTAGTCATTGGCCCTGATATAAATCCTTGCGATATTTTTCCTATGGAGTTACTTAGAACACGAAGTGTTTTATTATGTTTCAGCTGGTGAACATCGGGCGAAATGAGAACGCGAATAACTACGACTAATTTAAATGGTAACACCGAAAATGCCGGAAAAGGTTTTCAGCGTGGATCCGTTATCAACTGGATCAAATCGTTCGCTATCCTACTGATGGTTTTCATAAGTAGATTTACACTTCAAAATCGGTTTAAAATTGATAACTGTATCATAAAGTAAATTTACCTACCTTGCCTTGAAATCAGAGGAATAATTTTGGATAACCTGTTTTCGTTTTAAAGGGATCTTCAAACATTTTTGGGGAAGAGCCACATCGTGACATTTTTGGACTCAGTGGACTTTGTATGCAAACTTGAAGATATTTATGTGGGCAATTTTACTAATAGAGCAAGAAACAAAAATATTGGCAAGTGATATTTCACACAATATTTATATTCACGCGCTTTTTTTTAGTTTAGTTTTATTAACGTTGCACTAAAAGCAACACGAAGGCTATTGACGTCGGATCTTGTAATTTTGAACCGTGGTCAAATGACGAGGACGACATCTGAGCTAGTACCCCCTCTCCTTTTCTTCCACATCACGCCAACGGCAGGACTTTGGGCCCCTACAAATTTAACATGCATCAGCTCCGGCTAAATGGCGGATATTTAGCGGCCAAGGATTGAACGCGCGACTGAACGAAAACCGCCGGTCATGAATCCGAAACTATAGACGGCCACTATATTCACGTGCTAACTTACACACAAAAATAACAAAATATTTCTATTTATTATAATAAAAATCGTATTATTGAAATGTTTAAATCCTGCTCTATTGCGATAAATAAAATTATTTCTATTCAGATAATAGAATAATGATGTTTGCAAATGATTCCCTTAATAAAAAAAACGCGATTCTCTCCATCCCACCCTCCCCTCATATTCTCACGAATGAATTTTCGGCTGGAAATGAAGAGGTTGTTACCCGGGGAAAAAATCGACTGGGGCGGCTTGCCGTTACAACGACTCCCGACGATTTCTCTTTTGTCGATCTAAACGACTCCAGACTACTGGGTAATCTTTCAAATCCTCATAACATTCTCCTAATTTCAAATTTTTAATTGACTTTTTCAATACAGCTAAGTAACATACTTTTAGGATCTTTAAATTCAGTAGTAATGGTGAGGAAGTACACCCCTTTTGAGGGTAGGAATTTACTACCTTCGATTAAAATAAAACTATATACCTTCGATTAAAATAAAACTATATACCTTCGATTAAAATAAAACTATATACCTTCGATTTTAATAATGATATGTTTTGCCATTTTACGTGACTCATCTTTATCTTTTTACAATTAAAAATAGTTCCAAATAAAGGTATGAATCCTAGAGCATTGGAATTTAATTGGAAGTATTTATCTTCCGAAAATGATATTTGTATAGAATTGGATTGAATCTCTTCCTTTAACAACCATTACATTATTTTATTTATCTTTTGTGGCCTCGGTTACCTAGTGGTCATAGTCGCTTCCGGCGTTGTTTTCGTCAAGTCGTAGGGTTCAAATCCTGTTATTACTGAAGACCCGCCATGTAGCTGGAGTTGATATACGCTAACTCTGGTCGAGGTTCCAAGTTCTCCCGTTGGTGTGATGTAGAAGATTAGAGAGGGAGGTGCCAGCTCAGATGTCACTTGACCACAATTCAAAATGACAAGGTGTGTTGTCAATAGTCTTCATGTTGTTCTTAGTACGAAGTTAATAAACAATCACAATCACTTTAGTTTAACTTGCTATGTTCAAACAAATGTGTGCGAAAAATGTCTTTCCATTTCAAAATTTATGATAGAATTTTAGCCCACTTCTTATCCGATCGAGTTGAAATTTTGCACATGCGTATAACTCCGACGCTTATAGAGTGCTAAGATATGTTTAAGAAGTGACGGTCTTAAAGGGAGTCGGAAGGCTCAGGCCTTGCAATTATCAATGTACAAATTTTGCACTCATACATAGTTCACGTAATGCATTTCTAGTTATAAATAACCAGGCTAAACAGAATTACATACATGTAAGTAAACCAAACATTTTTTAGGGCACGCTTTTACGTAATGGTTCGATTTATTAAAGTCGCACTAGAAGCAATAGGAGGGCTACTGATGACGGACCTCGTAATTTTGAACCAAGGTCAAGTGACGAAGACGATATCTGAGCTGGCACTCCTCTCCCTAACTTCGACACCAAGCTAAGAGAGGAATTTGAGCCAAGACAGATTTTACGTGCATCAGACCCGTCTACACAGCGGGTCTTTAGTAGCATCAAAAGCTTTTTCTTAAGAATGGATTAAAAGGTAAAAAAAATCATTTTTTAAGGGTATAATAATATGTGAATTATAAAACAATTGACACCTTAATTCATCTGATATTCTATTATATAAGTAAGTTGATATGGTAATTTATTAGTAATAATCTAAGTTTCTTAGTTAAGCGCCTTCAGTTTTTATAAATTATGTATTATTTTGCGTTTAAAAATATTTTTTTACCTTTTAGCCATTTTTAAGTGAATCCTTATAATTTCCATAATTGTTAACATATTTTATAATAAAAAATTTTAAGGTTTATATTGATCTAATAAACTTTCTTTTTTTTTTACTTATAATTTTTTAATATCTCTATTTTGCATATCAGTCATTTTCAATAAAAGGTCTGGTGGACTCCTGAAATGTACAGTCAAATGCATTATGAAATATGGAAAGGTCTTTAGTTCTTGTATCTAGAGAGGATAAAACGATATTAAGGCTCCCATCTACGACCATTTGGGATTCGTGAACATAATGTTGTTCTAGTGGAATTTCTACTACCGTCCTCAAATCTTTACGATCTTAATTATTTCAATGAGCAAAAGAGCATCCGAAAGAGCATAAAAATAATGGTTTCTGCAGAATTGTATTTTCTCCCCTATTTTTGAAAATATTTCAGAATATTTTTTAAGACTGGAAAACCACTATCGAATTATTAAAATAGGGATAAAAAAAATTTAAAAATCGTTGTAGAATTATTTTTTTCTCTTTCGGATGCCCTTTTTGAATTCAAATAGATAAAATAGTATTGATTAGAGGACGGTAGTAGAAATTCTATGAGAATAACATTGTGTTCACGAATCCAAAATGGCCGGTAGACTGTAGCCTTTAACGACGCATCGAATAATTTTTGACAGACAGCATGCAGTATTTGTCCATGTGACCATCGTTTGCCAACCGGTCTAATCGGATCTGGGAATCTAACGTGAAATAAATTTTTGTATTTAATGATGGATTAAAAATGGGCACCCCGAGCGAGCGCCGCCCCATTAACTGATGCAATGGGAAGTTATAAAGCACGTGCGTTATATGAATCTGGCTCGAGACGGGACGGAGAAGATTAATAACCGTTTTGCCGCTTTTTGTTGCTCTCCTTAGTGCTTCTCCAGAAAGGAAGGTTGAATTATGCCGCCGTTGGAAGTCGACTCTTGCAAGAAATTACTTTCGACATTCTTCGCACTTGGGTACCCTTTCTATTTTCAAGGGCTTATTCATTTCTCCTGCTTTGGCGCGGTTGCAGATTTTGATTTTTATGGGGCACCTAAATCCATTTGGCTTATTAACAAATCTAAAGATAATTGAATGTTTAATAGAAACGGTTGCAATTTGTTAGGTTATTATTATTATTTTATAGAAAATGGATTACTACGGAAAGCATGAATTACTACTTTGCATAATTATTCCAAAATTATGCAAAGATTGCAAATATTTAGCTAATTTTGTTATAAAATTAATCATTACTTGATGTGGGATACCTGCTCAAATGTCGTTTTTTTTATTAGACCTTGGCTCAAAAGGACGAGGTGCGTCGCCAATAGCCATAATGTTTCATTTATATCTAACGTTAAAAAACAAACAATTACAGGCAATCAATACAGTACGAAAAATCACGTAAAATATTATTTACAATTTCCTTAAGGCTTCAGTCTAACTGCCATTTTGATTTCTCGAGAACGTAACATTACTTCTATGGAATTTTTACAACCGAAATCAAATTTTTACTCTTTTACCTATTTGAATGCAATAAAATGCACCTGAAAGAGCAAAATATAATGAATGCTTCTGCGGAATTACATTTCCCCTCGGATTTTTAAAAATATTTTACCCCTAATTTCATGATATGTTTGTGAGTTTTCCGGTCTTTAAAAATATTTTTAAATATTCTTAAGAATCAGAGAAAAAAGTAATTCCTCAGAAGCATTCATTATTTCTTGCTCTTTCAGAAGCACTTGATTGCATTCAAATAGATCAAATAGTAAAGATGCGAGAATTAAAGTCGTAATTCCATAAGATTAACATTATGTCCACGAAATCAAAATGGCGGTTAGACGGGAGCCTTAATGGTTGTTTTTTTAAATTTGAATCATTTGCTTTGATTCCGTTTGTTCCATAGACATGTATACTGTTCTGTTTTGTCCTCCTCGTGCTCTGGTAAAAAACATAGAATTGTTGCTTCTTTGATGTTGGCGCAATTCCGCCTAATGGAGTTGTAGACCTTTTTGCCAAATGGGAATTCACCTCCAAGTCTTACGCGTTGGCACACCTGCATCATTATGAAATTTCATAATAGTCAAATTCTAAAAGGCAAAAACATGCACTTAAAGGAATCAGCAGTCTTAAGATTTTCAAAAAATTGATTTTCTTTAAATAATATTTTTATGTAATTTGGATTATTGTGAATAATTTGATACTAACTTTTTTTTTTGATATTTCTATTAGCTGCAAAGATCAACTCCAAACATTCAAATTGAAGTCACTTTGAAAGGCTAACTGTAGTCATGAAGTTAAAAGTGTAGATTAATTTTATATTTGTTGATTACCACTCGTAGATGTAGAATATTAAAATTGAAGTTTTTTTTTCTTTAAATAAAAAGAAAGGTTTTCTGGTATGAATAACTAAGATAAGTTTTAAATTATTCAAATCTTTAGCTTTACAATATTTTTTCTCGAATTTTGTTTTCTTCTTTTTACATTTTAGACAAGATAGATAAGGTAGAATGAGTTACGTATAAATTATGGTGGTTATATACCTTTAAAAACTTATTTTGTGTAACTCAAATCTAATTTTAAGTGAAGAATACTTTTACATTTAGTAAATATGTGTATAATTTAAAATGCCGAAAATGCTGCAACAGGCTTTGCTTGTGACATTTGTGGTCTACAAGATGAATTAAACCAAGTCAATACTTAAGGTAAATAATACGTATTTGTAAAATAAGGATTTAATTATTATTTGAGAGGCTTTTTATGTCTGTTATTATAAAAAAAAAAAAAAAAAAAAAAAAAAAAAAAAAAAAAAAAAAAAAAATATATATATATATATTCAAATTTTTAACTTTAAAATAATTTTTCACAAAACATGCTTTTTCAAAATTTCATTTAAAATGTATAAAATACTAATCATTAGAAATAGATGAAATTTTGTACACATTTTCAAATTATTGTTTTCTAGCACCTAAACTTAAATTTGAAATAATTGCTCAAAAACACTTTTTTTTTAAAAAAAAAATTAATTTCAAAAATTTACGACTTTTAATTTTGAACCTTTTTAAAAAAAATTAAATAAGTATTTTGAAAATAAAATAGATTCAGCACCTGAAAGCAAATATTAAGTTTGATTCGAGACTAGAAGTCTCCAAAATACAGCCAATAACTGTTTTTTTAAAAAAACATTTTTTAAAAAATTTAACTATCAAATAACCATTATGAAATCATTTCAAACTCAGAAAAAATTTCATCCTTTTGAGTTGATTTTTACGCATAATACAGTTCTTTAAAAAAAAGCATTTCAGACACATTTTTCGAAAGTTAAGGGTCCTGACACTCCTTAATTTACTTTTACAGTCCAAAGAAGTACTGCATTTCTTACTAATATAAAGATACGCCGTTTCACTTTTTGTTGTTATTGTTGTCATATGTGTAAGAGGTTCTGTCTATTAAATAATGAAACTGGCTCAAAAAAGGACATTTACTTACAGTTTATGGCAAATTAATTGTTTGTCTCCCTTGAAAGTATTCCACATTGATACTTACGCATTGATCCATTCTTATTTTCCATTGATCAAATGCGTGATGTAATTCATTATCTGATTATTGTCTTAATAGCTGTGACGCTTTCTTTTTAATACTTTCACATGACTCAAAAAGAGCTCCTTTTTAATACAGATTTTATTAGTGGGAAAAGAAAAGTCGCAGGGAGCGAAGTCAGAGGAATATGGATGATATTCCAATGTTGCAATCCGT
The DNA here is from genome assembly GCA_019974015.1 of Nephila pilipes. NCBI lineage: Eukaryota > Metazoa > Arthropoda > Arachnida > Araneae > Nephilidae > Nephila > Nephila pilipes. Next base: position 245,203 of record BMAW01056158.1, read on the forward strand.
TTTTAACCAAATCCTACTGCATGTGGAATGTTGCGTTTTATTTTGTCATGATGCAAAATGACACCATATTGCCATAATTCTGGACGTTTTTTCGAGCACTTTCTGTCATGTTTGTCCTTCATTATTCGACTCTCGTGCCATATCTCAATATAATACATTAATCGATAACTACTTAACTCCAATTGAAGACAGGCAAGAACAAAACAGATTTTTTATTTATCATCACTGCAGAATATTTCGATCATTCTCTCTAGAATCTCATCATAACTCAAAAAACCTTAGTTACGATGTAAATAAGAAATCTTTCCACTTTCCCCGTACGTTCTTAGCTTCATAACTCTTTTAAACAATAACGATGTAGGTTAGTATCGTTAGTGGACCTCTCTTCAGTCCACAAAATTAACTGAAGAACATCAATCTGAATAACCATAAGTCATTATTTTCCATCTCCCTTCATTTTCCCTTAATTGCATATCATTTGTATATCAATAAAAATAAATTACTTCACTTCAATAGTTATCTTCATATAATTTACTTAATCATGTTTTTTATTTTGTTTGGGAAGAAATTATTATTTCATTCAACTCAAATTGATAAAAGTCCCCGAGGTTATTGAAGAGGAAATCGAGAATAGCCCAAAGTCTCATTTTGTACTTTACGATGACGTACTTTCCCGCTATCGGATGATGTAGCAGTAACACACCCATTCATAATTTATTAAAATTTATTAACTTAATTATTTACTCAAAACTACTTATTATGATTTATTAAATTTCTTATTTTATTAAATTTACTATTAAAACAGAAGTAAAAATTATGAAAAATATCATTGAAATATACTAAACATTATTTTCAAACTTATAAAGGAAAATCATACAAATAAAACGAAGAAAAAATAATCATACATTACAAATAAATCTTCTATAGAGAAATGAAACAATTATAAACATAATATTTTTAAACTCTCTCTCTCTCTCTCACACACACACACACACACACACATATATATATATATATATATATATATATATATATATATATATATATATATATATATATATATATATGTAGGATTTTCCAGCTAATTATTAAACAGTTAATTTTATTTTCCAATGTACTGTAAAACCAGTTCCACCAATACTCGAAAGATGGCATCACGAATCAGAGTCATGTGATAAGCTCATGCAGCGCCACCTATTCCAGAACAAAACTGAGTGACACTTCGTTCTCGTTCTCTTTCCCCCCATTTTCCGCTTCTCTTCTCCTTCGCATTATCTGCGTCGGAAGTAAACTCCGAATGCCAGAGCATGTTCCCACGCCCTCCCACTATATGAGTTTAGTGAGGTATCATCTCTCTTAATAAACAAGTAAAGCTACTGCGAGCCTCATCATTGAATTTCTACCAAAAACAACAAATTGGAATCCGGTAATGGATTTACCTCCTTTGCATGAGAGCCAACCATCGTAGATTCGGGGTGTACAATATCATCACCCCACAGTCTACATGTATATATATAAACAATAATACTTTAGTTATTTTCATTGAAGGAAAGAAAATATTACAGAAAGTGTCTGGTATATAGTTGAGAGAAACAAATTTCCATTTTTGAAAGAACATCAAATATTTTTTTTTCGTTACACGTACTTAAGTCATTTTTTCGACATTGAATAAATTATGACTTTCATTTTATAGATAGAAATCTCTATAATTGCTTATGAGCAGGATATATTATCAGACTTTCCTAATAATGAAGCAATTACCAATGAAATGCAATTCCAAGAAGATGGCATTGACTTTTAGAATAACATTTTATAAAGAATTTTTAATGTCAACTAATAGTGAGCCAAATCATTTATGAATTCTTCTCTGTATGATTTATTTTAGATAATATTGCAATGAGAATTCTTATGTATTATTATAAATTATATTAAAAGTAATTTTTTTGTATACAATGTGTATCATTTTTTAACAAAGTCAACTATACATTTAACTTAAGAAAATGAATACGTTCACCACCATTTCGGTATTTTAAATTATGCTCTAAGGTATAAAATGGCTTAGGATTCTTACTATGTATCTTAGAAATTTGTAGAACTTTTTTTCTTTTTTTAAAAAAAAATCTTTTTTTCTGCTTCTAATGGAAAAAAAATTCGAGATCCTTAATGGGACTGTCGACGAATGCAAATGTATTCAAGAATGTATGAGAGAAACAATATAAAAATTATTTGTAAATAATTTATTCTTCTGCTCAGAACAGATAATGCTGCAAGAGTTTCGTCGAAATACACATGTAGCGAGAGGGAGTTGTTATTGAAAATTCTAGAAGATGTCTGGCTAAAATAACTCCCGAGATAAAGGAAAGAGTTACAAGAGTGGGTAATTCCAAATACTTCAAAATTGAAACTACTGTAAAATGAAACTCTTTGGTGTTCTAATTAGACAACGTTACTCTGTTTTGTGTAATGGGGAAACTGTTTGAATATTAGATCTTTTATTTCGTAAAGGAACGCGGAACAAAGTTCTTACCTGATATATAGTTTTCATTTGTTATTGAACAAGTCCATATTTATTCGTATTTATTTTGAAAAACTGTTAATGTTGAGCTTTTTCGGAATTAATGAAACACAATGGAGGCCGGACATAAACAACATATTTTGGCGCCTCCGGTCAATAGAATTGTTGAAGCTGAAATTTCGGATTAAGAAAAACATGTTTTTTTAATCCTTGTTTTTTTTTTGATGAAATCGAGTCTCGTATGAGATTGGCGAGCACCACGATATCTTGCCAAAATATTTGAAACAAAAAATACTTCAACTGAAATATTTACTCCCATTCAGTTATTTAAATTCCAGGGAATTTATATTATTTGTGAATAGAAGCAATTCGATGAAATAATCTTTTTAATTTAAAATTTCGTTGCTATTTTTTTAATATCTGTAATTATTTTAAAGGAATTTTTTTCTACGTACAACTATTTTCTTATAAAGAATTGACAATGCAGATGACAATTCGTTGAAATCGTAAATATTTCAATTGAAATACTATGCAATAATAATGGTAATCCAACTAACTTCCGATGTGAACTGAATTTATTCAAACTCAAATTTCTCGAGGCTAAATTCGAATATCTAATCGGAAATCTGATTTACTACCTGGCAACTGTAATTGTATCAGCTTGAGAAGATGAGATTCGATTTTCTTTTCTCGTTAAAAAGAAACTATGGTTATTCGAAAGAACTGCTTCATTGTCATCGTTTCCATAGATGGAGGAAGTTATTAAATAGGGTATTGGAATACTGTTAATCTGTTTAGAACTCATTTTAACGGATAATGTAACATATTATCTTTCCTTCCTACGTGAGTTTCGTTTTAAAATTGATTCAAATCTATTCTAACTGATTCGGTTACCTGCGGAAATTAATCGCTAGAATAATGTTTCGTATTACATTACTATATTCGAATCTTTATCGGAAATCATTTATATAATTGGATCAAATATTTCTTGAGTCAGGTAACACTTTAACGTTAGAATGTTAAAATGTTTTAATCGACAGAGCTTCCTTTTGGTTCAATTATACACGCAACCTTCTTTAAAACATTTCAGCTACACAAAGAACTATTGCAAAAAAGTATCTTAAATTTCAATAATTTGAAGGAAAAAAAAAACGCACTATTATATTTTTATCATAAAAAAATATATTTGTTTAGGAAATTTTCACGAAAAGTATTACACTTTGATACATATGGTACTCGGGTACTAATGGTATAAAAGGGCACTCGTATAAACTCTCACGGACTACGAAATTTATGTAATTTCTGTCGAACTTGAGCCAATTATTTTGACGGTCGAAAATCGCTCATTTAATTCTAGATAGTAATCAAATGTCCTCTCCCCCTTTATTAATGAATCAGGTAACACGTAAATTGATCTATATATACTCATTTAAATGGGGGTGCAACGTTCCTCCAAACTTTTTATTATGCCATTTGGTCGAAATTGGAAGTCTCAACTTTTTAAAACGTTTTTCTGAATTTCACTTGGTGTGTGTGTGTGTGTGTGTCATCAAATTTTCGATCGTTAATTTAACCAACTTCCCATCAAGCTAGAACTCTGAAACCTTGGGAATCTTTCTCACTCGCCTAACAATGCGATATTTAGACATTTGCGACAAGTTTTTGCTAGTATTTTCTTCAATAATGCAGTTTATCCCAACCACTTGGCGCGATTTCAAAAATTGGCACCAAACTTGGCGATTGTTTTGTTTGGCTGAACGTTAAGTCCGTAAAACGGACCAGGGTAGCCACATTTGGCAAAATACTGCCAAATAATTCTTGTCGCCAAGAGTGATTGGGTTAAACTGCATTCCAACCATTTAATTTACCGGATGAATTAATTAATTTTAGTTACTTTTAACGTTTTTATGTATTTCACTTGGTGTGTGTTTCTGCGTGTGTGTGTGTATCAGTGTGTCATCAAATTCTCTATCGTTAAATTAACCAACTTCCCATCAAGCTAGAGCTCTGAAATTTCGGGAACCATTCTTACTTGCCTAACAATGCAATATTTAGATATTTGCGACCAGTTTTAACTAATATTTCAATAATTTTTCTTAATAAACTTTGCCACTATATAAAAACGTTGTTTTTAAAAACGTTGGTTTTTATCTCGAATTATTGTGTATGCAAACCGGTCTTCGTATCCACAAAAGTGAATATGGTGGTTAACTTTGAAATGCTTAAATAATGAAAATTCGGTACTGCGTGCACGAGCACTCTAAATTGTAGTTATAAGGTCCTAATTTGTTATTATTTTCTCCAAAATATCGGGTATTCAAAAACAGAAAAAGCTGTTATTGATAATATAGCTGATAAAACTCTTATTTGATTAAGTGCTAAACAAGGTTACAAGGTATCACGGGGTTATTAAGGAAATAGGCCACATTATTTATTACGGCAAAGAGGAAAAACCATGTTCGATTCCATACTTTCAATTACGCTACTTAATATTTTTTTTAAACATTTTCTAACTTGTTGTCTCGAGAAAATAGCATCAACAAAAATAAAGAATACATGGTTTTATATTAAAAAGTTTGCATTATATAACACATTATGATTCTAATAATTAGCTACCCAAGGACTATTGTTTTAGGTGGAGTATTTTGGCGTACTAGATCTCTTTTGAATTTCTTAATATGTAAATTAATTTTTTTATCGATCGCTTTAATTTTGATTATATTTAGCTTAAATATATTCAATTTAATAATTTGTCGTTTCCTTTAATTTTAATATCAGAAACGCTTAGTATTGTTCATTTCTCGATATAGCGTCGTTTATTTTAATTCTTATGTTTAATTGAGTATTTTAATAACAATTATACAAAAAGTGCACCTTGCGGGGCTATCTTACATTCTTAAATCTATTCTTTGCAAAACTTTTAAAAACATATTACATTTAGTTTGTTTAAGGTTTATTTATGTTGCTACGAGTAAGATATATTTAATTTATTATTTTGTCGTCTGCTTTTATTTTAACACACAAGCAGAATATTATTGTTTTCTTTAATACTTTTTCGTGTATTATTAATTTTTAATATTTAATTTTAATTGCTTTTTATGGCAGACTAAATGTTTTTATTCTTTTTGTTGTTAACATTGGCAATGTTTTTGTTCTATGGATTGTTTTGCTTTTGAAAATATACATAAATTAAGAGCTTGAAGGAGGTATTTTAATTTTCCTGATAGTAGTTGCCTCTGTGCAGCCCGAGGCTTGGAAGTACGCTTATTTCATGCTAATTAATATTCATTTTGAAGGATTTTACTTTTTCGAGAACATAACAGAAAAATAAGTTAGCCATACGGTATGATGAAATTAGCAAAGGCAATTCCAATTTATTTATTTATTTTGGTATTTGGTTAGTAATTGTGAGTAATTAACAAATTTTAGAATGCTGAATACAGTAGAAGAATCAGATTTCCTCGTCACATTACATTTTCTAAATATACAAGTGGTGATGTAAATATAATAATAAAAATATTTATAAACTCCGATGTCATTAAAAAAGTATGTGCTATATCATAGTCTAGATCAAGTATGGACAACTTGCGGTACGCCTGCCACAGTGTGACATGTTGGAGTCCTAACAATGGCACCCGAAGAGTTCTTGGATACGTTTTCTTGGAAAAAATCTAAAAAATTAATAATTTCATCTCAAAGAATTTTATCAAAAGCCATAAAACCTTTACTCATACGTCTTACCGCGAATCAATTTGCCAGGGAAAATGGCTCTGCCTGACACAGGTACAATGATGAGTTAGACAGCGTGATCACAGGACAAGACTAATAGTTTTAGTTGTCTTGCTTTGGCGTGTTGTCCGTAGATGCGAGTGAGACACTCTTTTCTTGGCTCAATTGAATTTAAATAGTCAAGCCAGGCATTAAGCCTTTTTAAAAGTTTTTAAATTTTTAATGTCATATACTTTCGAATTATTATTGTTTTTATTGTGCACATAAATAAGCCTTTGACATAGAAAATAAAATCTGAAGAAAATATTGCAATTCGGGGTTTTAATTCTGTATGGGAAGAGCAATTTTGTGTTTACCCGTCAAAATACTTCGAAGCCTGTTTATTTGATATATGAAAGCTGTTAAATAATTCAGAAATGTTGACTGATATTTCAAACAACTGTATAGTTACTTAAGCAACACAGCATGGAATGGAATTATAAGGAAGGCCAGGGCCCATCCGGGACTGTCACGCCACTGAAGTAGTACGTTTAGAAATAAATGCTTATTTTCCGATTGAATGTAAAGCAGCCGTGGTTGTTCTAATTTTGAAGGCAGGATTCGATCCTGAAAATTACAATCCCGTTTCTTTGTCTTCTTATTTAACCCTTTCGGGACGAACGTACCAAATACGCATCACTAGAGAATGAACTCAGGGGCCTAACGATACATATTCGCAATCTACGATGGAATGTTTTCTAAAAAAATATCTCTAGATACCACCCTATGTCTATTACTTTTGAAGATCTTGACCTTCAGATTGATCACAATCTGTCTTAATTCAATATTTTGCTCTCCTACTGTTGTGGGGGAGGAAGGAAAGCGTAATGTAAGCAAACTGAACTCGGCTCTTTAAACTTCCATGTGATGTACATTCATGTTTCCGGTTTTTCACCGAATGTTTTTTTATTGGTTTTTGCTATGTATTATTTATTTATTTATTTTTAGAGTTGTATCATTAACACTATTTGACTTTGCGTTGCTTTTGGATGTATTTCTTTTATTTCTCTTTTTATTTCAGAAAGCCATGACTCCTGCTTATGATTGCGGAAAAGCGTTGTTTATCAGAAGAATATACTCGCATGGTCTACGAGTCAATTAATGATGAGAGTGTGATTAATTTTCTAAAAAGGCTTCCAAGGAATATTTCTAGTCATTCTGATGCAGACAAAACAGGGCTTTGCGTTTCTCCGCGCTTTGAGAATTACCACACTCGGTTTTCCCATTAAGTTTTGTTACTTCTTGTAAATAGTTTTTATTGTGCATTTTTTTATTAGTTTTCAAGCTTATTGATGTTTTTGTTAATAAAACTTCGGAATAATTTCAATAGCGCTACTGAAAACTATCTCTCTAAGTAAGATCTTTTATATATTTATTTTTCTGTAAATTAAACGTAAAAGATTATTAAAAATGCTAATTTTAAAATGTATGACAACTTAATCAATAACCTAACATTTTGTGAGAAATTATAGCATCAGGAAGAAAACTTCTTTTTTTATGTGATTTTTTTCCTAAAATTAAGCTTAACGACGAAAAACACCGGCCCGTGCAACAGTTCCTTTAATTCTCTTCCGTGCTCAGGGAACGTCTAACACCAAAGCGTGCCATTCCAAAAGGGGTAACCCTTTCGGGATGACACGCTTTGGCGTTTGTTGGAGTGAGTTGCACGAAGTTACTATTACTATTTGAATCAACACTGCATAAAAATAATGGGAAAATTCCACAGTAGTTAAGTCTCGTCACGAAACGGAGTACTATTTATCAGTTATTGTTTGTCACTGAGTTAAATCATATTGGTTTCGAATAATATAATGTCACATGTTTACTTTTTCTGGACATATCTAAAGCTTTTGATAAAATTTGACGCAATAGCTTGGTGTCCAAACTCATGCAACTTGGTTTCTTAGCCCAATAAAATAATATCATTCATTCATACCTTTGAATCAAAATTTTCGAGTTCGGGTAGAATCTACTTTTTCCACATACTGATAAATCGGAGTGGTATTCTACAGAGCAGCCATTTCGTACGAACTTTGTTTAACCTTTTTATAAATGATATTCCGAATGACAAAAGTACTAAATTGTCTTTGTTTGACGATGACACTGCTGTGCTGGCTTAGAATAAGAGGTTTCCTGTTGTAAGCTCTTATCTATAACATTATGCATCTCAGCACGAACTGACTCCTGAACTGTATTCCTTTTTATTATTAAGAAGTCCCCTACATTTACACACTTTCTATCTCAGTCCAGTTCGCTAGTTTCTAACCAGATTTCCGATCACCGAGTTAAATCGTCTTCTTTACTCAGAAGATCTATCCCCCTGTTATTTATTTTCTGTTGCCTACATGTAAGATGGCCATATGAGGGCATTATTGGTACGATGTCAAGATGGTAAAATGAGAAATGAAGAGGCTGCTGCAGAGAATAATTTCTGAGGACTAACAGGAATCTTCGAAAAATAGAAACAGATATAAGACTATTGCATTGCTTCAAATGAAAAGTAATTGGTAGGGAATAAAATTATTCTATTTTAAATTTTGGTATAAAAATTAGTTATAACCCTAATTTGCATATTTTACATTTAAATTTTGATGAATCTTTCAGAAGTGGCTTTATACTCAAAACACTTTATGTGCAGAGATAGCTTTTCAGCAAATCTTTGCATATTTTATGATTTAACTCTTCCAAGGAACGTGTTCTGAAATAAAAAATAAAATAAAACAAAACCTTTATCACTGCAAATCATTCTGCTCCTTCTGAAACTAATCGTATTGGATGCTATATTTTAAAGAGGGACGAAATTTTATGCCGTAAAATGAAAAGTTTTGATCCAATTCACGAATCATAATTCTCTTCATAGCTCATAACTTTAAATGTTTACTCAGCGCAGTGCAGTTTGCTTGTTTTGAAAGATATATTTTTCATTAAATCAGGGAAAGATGTTATTCGAACTTTCTTTCATGTATGAGCTTTTACCGAAAAGTTAAATTTAATTGTTGTGATAAAAAGGAAAAAAAGTCAAGGTCATTACAATGCTATTAAAATTTGCATTGAGATATAGAATCGTGAAACTGGAAAGCGTGGAACGAAGGGCAGTTAATTTTTTTTTTATATAATAAGTTTTTATTGCATCGTTTCAGTAAGTAAATTTTAGATATAAATATTATATGAATTTCAAGTTTGCAATAATAAGTGTATGTAATAGCAATAAAAAAACTCTTATGCCTTCACTCAAATTTTTGATCCATTATAATTTCTTATCCAAATTTTTTTTACCATTTTCCAAAACATAAAGGGCGGTAATGAAATTTTCATAAGAAAATGAAACAATAAGTAGCTTGTAAAAACATGTATTTGACAAAAGGTATTTAAATGGGAAATTCTCTCAAGAGGTTAGTAAGGCCTCCTTTCCTGGTGTAACAGGTCCAAATATTTTCACAACCATATTATAATGCTTCACTAGTAAAAATTAAAATGGGGCATATAGAGTTATCTAAAAAATATTTTAAAAAATGCCTTTCGAAATATTTATCAAATTTGGAATAATTTACATTAATATAAATGACTTAAAAAAAACAAAATATGTTAATGGTATATATATATATATTTAATTTATTTGTATTAGTTAATCAGCATCCAAATTCTTTTTTTTATTAACAATGTTGATGGTTTATGAGTACCAGAAGTGTCATCTTAATCTGTATTTCTCTAGTCAAGCGGCTTTCCAAGTTATAGGACATCGGGCCACCAGGGATTTTTCCGGGTTCGACTCATCAATTACAAATTACAAATAATCACTGGACTCATCAATCGATTGCGTCAGATGTACTACATGGGTAACTTAACTATGTTGTTTTTTATTTCTGGTTCTAGAGTTAATTCTTATACCTTAATCAGAGAGTCATTTTATTTTAAAAAAAGAAAGATGTTTTTTCTTATCGACATACGGTGTATACAATCAATCCATGTACTGAATGACAATAAATGTTGTCTATAAATGAGACTTATCATTTTTACAGATACTAAAATATGTTTTGTTGCTCATACGATCAATAATATATCTTTAATATTAAAATCGTAATATTTTAAATTTTTTAAAACTCTTTCATTTTAGTATGCTTGATTTTTAAATTCCTACTCGTATTAAAATACTTTTTATTCATTCACTCAAGTTCAAATACCGTTTTTAAAACTTGTAGTGGATGTCACTTGATGTTAATTTAGTTTTTTCAAATATTAATTCATTTAATTAAATTTAATTTGTGAAAATGTAGTTTAGCCCAACCACTTGGCGCGATTTCAAAAATTACCGAATTTGGAGATTTTTTTTGGCTGAACATTAAGTCTACGAAGTGGACCAGGGTAGCCACATTTTGCAAAATACCACCAAATAATTCCTACCACCAAGGGTGGTTGGGCTAAACTGCATCCCAACCATTTAATTTTCCAGATGAATTAGAAATAAACCAATGTTTCTACTATGTCATTTTTCTTGCAATGGCAAAGTTGGCAGAGCGTCGAAGTAGAAACTTTATGACTTCGGATCGAATATCGTCGAAACATAAACATGTTTTTATTTGGTTTTTAAATAATTAACTTTAGTTTTATATGGGAGAAAAAAATTTCTCTTATACAAGATATTTAGCAGGATATAAATGTAGGAATAAATATCGTCAGTGACGAAGCGTGTAGATCACTGGAAAACATTTCTTTTGCCACTTAATATTGTGATTCTGTTATACGTATGTACATATTTCTATTAATTGTAATTATTTAATACAAAGTAAATAAAATAAAAATTTCTTTGTTGACCTAAGTAGGAATTGATTGAAAAAAAGTTTTTTATATTACTTGTTTATTACCAATTTTTTTTTATTTGAAATGAATGAAACAAACTTATGTTCTTTCAAAGTGATTTAGAGTTTTTATTATTATTTCCAAATTTCCAAGTTAAGCACTTTTTATCGTTACTGAAATACTCGAGAAAGAAACATAATTTAAGTTTATTTACATATTTAAATTTATCGGTATTTTACCATAAAAATATGACTCTGTTTTGCGTTTTGCATATTTTTTTGGCCCTTCAGTTACGCATTTTTCAATAATTAAAATCCCAAGTCTTAGTTTTCAAATTCTGTGTGTTTGCGTGATAACAAACTCAAAAAAAATAAAGTTTCTTAAATGATATTAAACCTTAAATTGTAAAGTGAGACTTTGGTCCACTCCATTTAGACTTGTTTTTTTCATTTTCTCTTTATTTATGTAAAATATGGATACAATGAGAAAATTATTACGAGTATTATTTTCTGTCTCTATAACAAACTCTGAAATACATGAATTATGTATGAAAATTATTTTGTTAATTACTATTTCTTCCAATTTTATTAATTTTGAAAATTTTAACATCTTTGGTACTCAAAAATACATTGCGATGATGATGATGTTTGTTTATTAAAGTCGCACTGAGAAGCAACACAAGGGCTATTGGTGATGGAGCTCGTAGTTTTGAATCTCAATCAAGTTGCGACAGAATTGTTTGATTTTCCTCGACTATCACCTTTTTAAATTTAATCTGATTACAAGATTTAAATTTAAATTTAAAATCAAACACAAAGCATTAAAATGGTCAATTATATCCAAAACGTCTTTTATTAATCCTCATAAAAAGGGGAATGCTTTTCACAGTTAAGGTCTTATCCGCGAGTACTAGCAACTTCTGAAATCTAACAAAGAATACGCTTACCGGAATGCGATGCAAATTCCTCCTTCAGTTGCTCCGACACTGTTGAGTCCTAATCTCTCCAAATCAAAACACACCAAAAGACTTTCGCACATACCACGCTAATGACATTCGTTTTACCATAACCTTATTATTATTTTATTATCTCATCAATGTTTCCGTCTTTCATATCTTTCTCATCGCACTTCATTTTATATTTGAACTTCACTTTGAATAATTGAAAGTTGAGTTGTTGGAATCAAGTGGCATCCAGAAATGTCCAAAAGACAGTTGAAGAGCAGTACACGCCTCATATCGTTTTAAAGTAACGAAGACAATACTTGATTTAGCACCTCCTTCCGAAACTTCCATACCTCGCTACTGGAAGGGGTCGAGATATCAACTAGATTTAATATGCATCAGGGCTGCTGTAGTTTGGGGTTTTAGTGGCATCAGAGCTCGAACCCTCGACATGACGCAAACCGCGAATCTGCGATTATAACCACTAGGCTACCGAGGCCAAAAATTAAACATTGTTTTAATCTGCAAAAAATTAGAAGCTTTATTATAAGAAAAAAAGGAAATAGTAAAGAGGGACAAATATAAAGCGTGTATACTGTAATTGTATCCTATAAAAACACAGAAACGAAAAATTTCTTCCAGTGCTAAAAAAATATTACTACGGTTCCCGTATGGTTTTAAAAGGCAAAGCACTTGCGGAGAGCACTTTTGCTTTTTGATACTGAACAGTAAAAAAAGCACAAAATAAATACTTATGTTCTAAAAGAAGCGATACATACTAAAATATACTTTTAAGATAAAAGACTTTGTTTTCTTTCCAGAATTCTTTCTTCCCTTTGTTTCAAGAGTTTTCTACGCTATCGTGCCTCCCTGAAATGAATATTTATTTTAACAGAATGAAAAAATACAAATCGTTTTTCTTTTCAGTCTTAGCTAGGATATTTTGAAAAAAAAAAATGCTTAATTAAGTTGCTGAGCAGCTGCTGCTGCTGTATTTTTTGTCATCATTTGAAAAATGAACTTTGTTTTATATGAAAGAAATACTTTTATATATAATATATCATTTACGATTATTTCTCAACGGGGGAGGGGGATTCCCCCCCCAACCTTCATTCTGCAATCTTAAAATACAAGTTTTAACCAACGTCATACATATTTTCTCTTATTTTTAATGATATCTTTTTTTCTTATTTCTTATAACCCGTTTTAAGAAGCAAGATATTTTACTTTCATGATTGCTACTTTTTCCTCTTTTTATGTGTTAAGAAATTTAAGTTACTTTCGAAACACGTTGTGAACAAAATTCAATTTTTTTGCCTTCTAATTATCATTTTTAATTAGTTGACAGAATGTCTCTTAAGTGTTGGAATAATTATCATCAATCGTTTTTTAGCTTATCTGAAGTGTTACTTTATGATAGCTTCCTTACTTATTTTTTTCATTTATCCTATTATTAAATGTAAAAAATTATTTGCGTATTTTTTTCTTTTCTTGAATGCGGATTGAAGCAGCAAGTGTAGTATATGTTTCGAAAATATCAGCATAAAAGTGTGATTATTTTTTTATATTAAAAAGCTAAATTATATAATGCACATAAAATAATTCAACTTGTCTATTATGCATAAATAAAGTTTAGTTGTTTATATTGGAATTTTCATAATATTACAAAATTTTTAATCATTCAGAAGTATGGATCACATAATACATTGTAAGTGTAAATAAAGTGTTACATAAATTTTGGACTTATGTTGTCCTGCAGAATGATTATTGTGGTCTTAAAATTAGTTTTACAGTCAAGCAGAAAGTACACCAAACAAATTGAAAAGTTAGTGGTGACTTTGGTGACAAATTTTATAGATAAATAACACCGACAAATTTGAAGACAAAACTAGATGCTCCAAGACAATTCGGGAGCTTATTAGAATGTATATGTAAAGCCACTGTGTGTATCAATTAGTGTATATGGAGATAGTATATGTATCTTATATGATATTGTGATTACCTATATGATGTGATCGTGTGAACTTTGAATTGGTGCTGTAGCATTGTTATAAATGTGTTTTTATTCAATCCTGTTAAACATTTTACCGTATTTTCTAAAGAACAGGCTCGGGCAAACCGCTTGTGGCCTGCTTAGTGTCAACCTGTAGCTGGAGGAGATGTGTTAACTGAAATAAAAATTTATTTTTATATAAGTACCAAAGAATATTCCATCATAATTTGTTGGTATAATATCCCATTACAATGGGAATATCTCAATACATCGATTCAACTATCGTCATGATTTTTCTTCTGTATTTTTACTCAGAAACTATTTCAATGCTGAGCTCATTCTATGAAGAGCTGGGGCGTTTTTTGTGAGTAGTAGTTATATAATGCATAGCTAACCAGGAAACATACTGGAGAGAGAGAATGTGCATAACTAGACGCAGAGAGGGAATGCAACCCTCGGATCATGCTTCAGCCAGTCTGCCTGCGGAAAGTCTGATACAGTGTTTCCATGAAGTCATAGTGCACTCTTAACCAGTGACAGGAAATCGATAAAACAAGATAAAAATGTGAAATTTTCACTAAATAAAAGGAAATCTCTCCAAGTTTTGATAGCATCATGTGTAAGGGAATGAGCATACAGATGATGACGCTACATCATGAATTGCGCAGTACCGGATCATTCCTCTCCCACGCCAATCGAGATGTGGATGGTACAGAAGAAAGTTGAGTGTGTTCTGTGGCTTGCTAAATTCGAATCCGTGACTAAAGTACGGAGTGAATATCGCATGTACAACGAATAGCCACCACATAGGAATAATCTTAATCGATGGCATAAAAAGTTGAAAGATACCGGCAGTTTGTTGGACAAACCCAATTCTGGTACGCCATCGGTAAGTGATGAGTCTGTAGAGATTGTATAGGATAGCTACCTAACCAGCCTTAATAATTCTATGCGTGCATGTGCTCGACAATTACACCTAAGCAAGACTATAGTTCTTAAGGTGTTGAGGAAATGTCCACATTTTTTGGGTTACAAATTGCTACTGTAGCGCACTAACAAACAGGCGGATAGACATAAGCGATCAGTGTTTGCCACAGATATGCTTCTGGAGACCGACAGTGATAAACGATTTCTGCAGAAGATTATATTTAGCATTGAGGTGACTTTCCTTGTCAGTGGACATGACACCTAAGCGTCCGAATATTGGGTGCTGAAAGCCCTCGTGCATGTATTGAGTACGAACGTAACATCCCTGCTTTGAACGTGTGGTGTGGCGTGATATATAATAAAGTGATAGAACCATTTTTCTTTGAGGAGTAGACTGTGACTTTAGATAACTACCTTGACATGTTGGAATTGTATGCAGTGGCACAATTTCCAGAAGGTGTTATCTTTCAACATGACGGAGCTCCTTCATACTACGCCATAACTGTCAGTGAGCGTCTGAATAAGACATTCACTCAGTGGGGGATATTCAGGCAATGGTCACCGTAATTCTTGGATCTGACGTCATGAGACTTTTACTTGGTATTTTATGTGAAGCAACATCTGTACAGTAAACGTATGAACGGCATTTATCATTTATACAGAGAATCACAGATGTTATTCACTCTTACACCAGACTCCTTAATCATGTGTGGGAAGAATTTGAATATCGTTTAGATGTGTATAAGACAAGAAATGGAGGCCACGTGGAACTGTACTAAACAGGTATTCAACTTGGAGAAATTTCCTTTTATTTGGTGGAAATTGTATATTTCTATCTTGTTTCATTGATATTCTGTAGCCGGTCAAAAGTGCACTATGACTTTACGGACACATTCTACATTGTGTATTTCACCCAGAAGCGTATGGGTGAAGTCGGACTAACTGCTCAGTTCCTTTTGATCGCTAATAATTTAACTCCAGCATTATTTTGATACTTCAGGACAGCTTCTTCAACTATATTTGTACAAGTGAATTTAATTCAATAGAATATAACTCCCCTTAATTTATTGCAAAATTTCTTTAACGAGATTCGGGAGTATAATTTGATTCCCGCGACTCGACCGTTCAAAATAGTAGTATTTTCTAAACTTGAGAATTTGAATTGGCGTTAAAAGAGCCAAAATTAGAAAGAAGGTGATATATCGTCCAACACGCGCACGTACACAGTGGCCTAAAAAGTGTTTGAGTTGGACAAGCGAGCTAAAGAGTCTCAGAATAAAATTTAGATATTCTCCGAAAGATTCTGCTATTCAGTCGTATAGACCTTTCCTAGATTGGAAGGCTGAGGAACCACGTGAAAATATGTTCACCAATTATGCCTATAAAGAAACGAGATGGGCTAAAAACAGGATATTTATTTGCAATTTAAATATTTTTTTCTCCATTTGTTCCCTTCTGTGTATAACTCCAATGATACTACCACAGAGACGTATTCTTAAATCCGCCGATGAATAGCATGTTTCTTTATATATTTTTTAACTGTTTAAGTGTGACATTTCCTTCTTAACAATCCTTACTGATTTAGAATGTGTTCTTCTTAAGACAACCTTTATTTTGGGGGAAAAGAAAAGTCACAGGGTGCTAAATAAAGGGAGTATGGATGATGTTCTAGTGTTTCAATCCGCTTTTAACCGAAAACTGCTTCACGGAGAGCGTGGTATGCAAAGAGGAATTGTCACGATTCGAAATGAAACTGCAGCGACTTACTTCAACAACAACGACTAAAATTAAAACGCCTTAATATCTAGCCCGACTGGGCTGCCATTTCTTATCCTAGTTGATAAAAGTGCAGTAAAATGCTATCGGTTCACTTTCTTCTATGGATCCAGAGGTGGAGCGTTCGAAATGCCACCGGTAACCAAGATGTCAAGAAAATTCCAGGATTTGAACACTAGAGGGCAGCAAGGCCTAGAAATACTGGTTGCATATGCCCTTGACGCAAAACACTTGCATATGTGTGTATAATTAAAACAATCGCATATAAGTCACTATTAGTGATATCCCGGCTACGGTGCTCGTGCCACCATTTAGTTCGAGGTAAATGACGACGGCAAATAGAAGTTGTTCAAAGCAAAATTAAATTCAACTGGGAGTGACTGCATATCTATTGCAGTAATGGCTGGAAAAGCAACTTTCCTCACAAATGCCATTCAGCATGTTTCTGTTCCCATCATCACAGGGATACTTAAGAGGGAGTATATGGTGGCTTTTTTCAACATCAACGACAAGAGTTCAAATGCCTTAACAACTATCCCGACTGGCATGTCTCATTTGGTCAATTTTAGAAACCATTTTTTAAAATAAAAGTTCTATTGTATCTTCTAGTTTAAAAAGCAATATTACAAGTCCATTCTTAACAAATATTTCAAACAAATCAAGTCATTAAGAAAAATTCTAAAGTCGTTCCATAATGTTAACGACTTTCTGTAGTCTGAGGCTGTGATGCGTAAAACTGAACGAATCTGACATGCAAGTCAAATGAAACTTTTAATCAAATTCTCTGTTAAATTTATATACAATCTTCAATCTAACAAGTAATATATAAAAAAATTTAAAGTCAATTCGTATTTAGATCAACAAAGAAATTTTTTTATTTTAGTTACCTTTTATTAAATAATTACAACTAATATAAATACATACGACAGAATCACAATATTAA
The DNA here is from genome assembly GCA_019974015.1 of Nephila pilipes. Lineage (NCBI taxonomy): Eukaryota > Metazoa > Arthropoda > Arachnida > Araneae > Nephilidae > Nephila > Nephila pilipes. Next base: position 262,865 of record BMAW01056158.1, read on the forward strand.
GTGGCAAAAGAAATTTTTTCCAGCGATCTACACGCTTCGTCAATGATGGTATATATTCCTAAATTTATATCCTACTAAATATCTTATATAAGAAAATTTTTTTTCTCCCATATAAAAGTAAAAATAATTATTTGAAAATCAAATAAAATTTTTTTTTGTTTCGATCCGAAGGCAATGAAGATTCTACGCCGACGCTCTACCAACTTTGCCATTGCAAGATAAATGCCATAGTAGAAGCATTGACTTATTTCTTAATTCATCCGGTAAATTAAACGGTTGGAATGCAGTTTAGTCCTCGGTGACAGGTATTATTTGGCGGTATTTTGCCAAATGTGGCTACCGTAGTCCGCTTTGCGGACTTAGTTTTCAAGTTTGGCAATTTTTGAAATCGCGCCAAGTGGTTGGACCAAACTGCATTTTTCACTAATTAAATTTAATTAAATGAATTAATATTTTAAAAAAAACTGTATTAACATCAAGTGTCCTTCACTTCAAATTTAAAAAAATGTATTTGAAATTGAGGGGATGAATAAAAAGTATTTTATTAACGATATAAAATTTGAACAAGATATATATATACTATATATATATAAGAGAGAGAGAGAGAGAGTGAGCTGAAAGTTAAAAAGTGGCCGCGGTAGTTGTCTTGTGGTTATTGGTCGTGGACGAGTTTTTGAATGATAAAAAATTGGACGAGTTTTCTCCGGATTATGGTTTCTGATCGACCCTATCAACCGACAATGAGTAAAAATTGTATCCCTTACTGTAATGGGGTAAAGGCATCTACCAACGAAAATTATAAGAGTACGTTACGTTTGTTTCACGTTTTTTGAGAAAGTAATTTAACTTGTTTGCAATAAATTTAGGACAATAAAATTAGATCAATATAAGGAACGTTTCATTACCTGGATACAAAATATAAATATTTTGTCTTTCTAAGGCTCTGAAGTGAAATACTTGCGTTAGTTTCAAGAAAAAATTAAAAATAGGTTAAAAAACACTTCCCCCCACACACAAGAGACTTTCAACTATAACCTAGAAAAGGAAGAAAGATTGATAAAAATTATTTAAATTTCCAAAATGTACGTATATAACAGCAAATGTTGACATTTGATTAAGCCATGGGTGTCAGTGAAAATCTCCAGTGATGGCTAAGTAGCCTAGTGGTCATGGTCGCATACTCGCGGCCGGCGATTTTTTCGTCGAATCGGGTATTCGAATCCTAATACCATAAAGACCGGTCGTGCAACAAGGCTGGTGAATTTGGTTGGGGTTCCAAGTTTTTGCGTTTGTGGAAGTTTGGAGAGAAAGATCCAGACTCAAGAGTTGTCCTCGTCACTTTTCGTTTACTAAGCATTTTTCAGATTGAAGCACAACCTCGAATTTGGCTTAATACGTCTCATGAGAACTCTGTGCCAGAAATTTCATTCAACCAAGCAAGCAATCAGTTGACCGAGTTTCAAAGTGAAAAGGTTCGTCGCCATTAGCCCTCCGTTTCCTTCTCAGCGCAAAGTTAATAAATAATCAATCAAACAAATCAAGCAAAAAAATATGAAATGAACTGAGTATACAATTCTCCTTCATGAATTTGATTTCCTTAAAATTCGTTTAAAACAACAGTGAAAAAACATCTTACGCGAAAAATTAAATTACACGAAATAATATGCATCAGTCTTGGTCAAATAATATATAATTAAATGCCTTTTTTTCTTTTGAATCGAAACGTAAGTCGAATCTAGGACCCACATTTCTTCAGCTTATATGTTTATTTTTCGATCATCGGATAAAAAAAAATGGTTGCTACAGTAGGTAGGATACAGAATCACATGTAGCTATTTTTGTTACATCCATAAATTAATGTGTTTATTCTATTTTCCTTTTTCAAAGGAAGATTGAACATATAATTACGAGTAAATGAGTTCATAATTACCATTTACTTTTTTCGTTAAGCCCTTAATGTCCTCTAGGAGAGAGAGGAGGAGGCGCCTCCAAACAAGAGATTGTCACGTGACCTATATTCAAAATTACGAGGTCCGTCGCCAATAGTTCTCGTATTTCTTCTAGTGCGATGTTGATAAAACCGACCAATCTATTATATTATTAGTAAAAATAATTTATGATGAAAGCAAATGGTTCTATCTGCCAACATACTAAACCACAAAACACTCGAGGGGATTAATATTGATTTATTGCATTTTTTGCAGGTAATAATGGAAATGTAAGTTTAAATACGATATTTAATTCTTATTTTACCTAAGGTCATGAATTGAGAGAAGAAAAATATATTTAAAATAAATGATTAAGTTTTTTCATTATTATTCTTTCTTCTTTATCTAATCAAATTTTTAAGTGGAATGGATTTTTGTTTTTATGCAAAAAAAAAAAGATTTTTTTTTTTTTACTTTTCATGCGTGAACTATTATGTACAATGAGAATCAACTGCCTTATGAATGAGTTGATTTGAATCAACTGCCTTATGAATGAGTTGATTTGAATCAACTGCCTTATTTTAAAAACTAATAATAATATTATTTCATGCCCATTCTCAAAATTAGAATATATATTTCTCCGTATCACATAGGACAAGGAAAAAAAGTTTTATGCTATCTTTCCAAATCGTAGATTTAAACCGTATGTTGGTTAACTTTCAAAAATAAATTAAATTATTTTCTTATTTTTCGTAATTGATAATTTATTGGTTAATTCACCGAAGACTTGTACAAGACTTTCTTTTTCATTAGTTGATTTGTCTTATTTCGTTAAAGATTCAAATGATAGGAATTCAACCGAGCAGAGTTAGGAGTCTTAATTTAATAATATGAATTAGGGGGAAGAATGTTACTTAAACGAGTGTATAATTAACGCTGATGTTCTAAGTTTTCCTTGAAATTATTTTTCTGACTTTCTAACTATTGTATTTTGTTTATTCCCCCCCCCTTTAAATTTGCCGTTAAAAATACCTGTCGTATCTTATACGCCGTCTGTGGCCACGGTAGCCTAATGATCATGGTTGCGGCCGGCAATATTCTGCGAATCGGGGGTTCGAGCCCTTATGTCGGTAAAGACCTGTCGTGAAGCGGGGTTGATGCACGTTAAATCTAGTTGGTTTTTCAAGTCTCCCATGGCGTAGGATGCAAGTTTGGTGATGAAAAAGCAAAAAGTGTCAACCAAATCTCTTGACCGAGGTTCAGAATTATGAGATTCGTCGCCAATTGCTCTCGCATTGCTCCTCAGTCCAACGTTAATGAATCAATTCAAATCAAATCAAAATCATGTATTAGTAAGGAATTTTCCTATAGATATTATCATACAAGATACGCTTTCATCAAACACCTAGGACGTACAACCAGCTTCCAAGCTCTTATCAGATTCGTAGAAACGTGGCTCTGAATGGGTTTTGAACGCTTTTTGGAACTGTTGTAAGAGGAAGGATTTCTGTTGATTGTTGAGGATGTAATTAGGCCGCTCTCCTATTGGCTGTTGCATAAAGTTGGAAAGATGTTGATTCTAAAAAGATTTTGAAGTTTATTACAAGAGTAGAAATGGATGAGAGATGGTTTTTCTATTGATAGACTGGTTGTTCAGAGAAGTTTCTGTATTGGTTGCCCAGAATGTATGCTACTATGAAGACGGAGAAGTGAGTGGAAAGAAATTGTGCTGATCAATACAGCAATGTGAATGAGAGAAAAATAGGAGAGGAATTGAATGAGTTTAAACTGAGGGAAAATAATTAAATTTTTAGGGAAAATTAGGAAGATTCAAAATAAAGAAGCATTTTTCTTGGTCTTTTAGTTTAAATAGCTAATAGACATCATGTGTTCAGCCAAAGGAAACAGAAACGGAAGAAGTCTGATTTTTTTCTGGTGAATCTCTGGCAGTAGCCCTCAAACATTCCATCACCATTTATTAGACTTTTGAACGTAATCACAGTCTTAAAATTTTTTTATCTGGATGATTAACTATCCCATTATGTGATTATAAAATTGTATGACTTCTAGGCTTTCAAAATAATTTTTGAGTCAACGTGATTGTATTATGCGGCGTTCGCAGTGGTGGGATTGTGACAATTAGAAATAAGCAATTAACTCCTTCAAATCCATCCATCATGCACATAGAGTTCTTTTAGTTGTTAATAGAAACCATGCAAATCTTCTGCATTTTGGCTGCGATAGCCTAGTAGTCATGGTTACCGATTTAAAGCCCTCGGCTCGTGTCGTGTTATGGACTCGATCCCAGAGGCTATATAGTCCCGCTGTGTAGTGGGTTTGATGCGCATTTAATATGATCAAGGACTCATGTCTTCCCGTTGGTGAGTTGTTGAAGTTTGGAAAGGAAGGTGCCAGCTCAGGTATCTCCAATAGTCCTCGTGTTGCTTCTCAGTACGTCGTTATTGAAGAAACTCAATCACTATGTGTGTGATGGCGAAGTTTAATTGCGTAAAAATTTGATATGGTTGCGGTGCGTCAAACAAGGCGTGTAATAGTTTAGTATTAAAAGTCTTATAAAATAGAGTACTAAGCCTCCGATGCACAAAAATAATTATTTTCAAAGCAGTTCACTGCCTGCGTTTAAAATCAAATTCCTGGCAGTAGAATGGTTGCTTCGATCTAAGTCGGTTGAAATCTCTTGCAATGCAGCATTGTTAAAATGAGTGTCTCTATTCCAAATCCCGGAAGCAATGAAAGGAGGAGCGTTATCCATTTTCTACAAGTGAAGGGAACTGGGACATCATGGAATTTTAACCATATAAACAACCTATTGCACTTATTAAAAATATTTCAAAACTGTAGTCCATGACTTGTATCCTATTATCTCGCGTAATATACAGTAAGTAGAAGCAATAACTTGCTTCTATATACTCTGATTGTACATTATTAGTAAAATCACAAAACGTTATGCTAAGAAAAACTTGTAATGTACTATGGTACGTAGTAGGTGTATCAGAAAATCCATTAGTATCCTCTCCCTAATAACTTTCATTAAAAAAGCTATCCATTATAAATTCTCTCTTTAGTAAAATTGATAATTCTTCCAACAGAACCGTTCAAAATATAGAAAAATATATCATCTTCAAAAATAATCCGCATCTCCACAGACTCCGAGAAATTCTACTTTACTAAATTTTAAATGTTTCAATTCAAATTGTACTTCAAAATCAAGAAAATCACGTTAAGTCTCCTGAACCACTCCTAGCCAATAGGAACCGCTTCTGTTGATCATTCAGAAAGCATGCTTTCAGCCTAGCCGAAGCGAATATTTTACCTCTCTAAGAATTCTATCTCCAATAGTACATACATCAGATTAGACAACCAATACCAGTTACCTCCTCCCTTCTTGCCTCCACTATAATTGCTGCTTATAATAATCAATTTTTTCCTATTCGTTTTGTAAAAACTCACTAACCATACTCTTAAAAAAAACTTCTAAGATGAAATCAAAATCACATCATTTCACCTCCTTCCAAGAGTCATTTTTGGAAGTAAATAAAATAATTCCAGAAATAGACAATAAAATACTGTCACTTAATTTTCCTATCTTCTGAAACTTTTAATTTTACAACTTCTTAAAATTCTTCATTTTTCAAGTATATCCTTAACAGTAATTTATTTCTCATCGTATATAACTTTTAATAATTGTTCTATAATTTAAATACTTTAATGATTAATATTTACTCCTGTACAAGTTTAGATCCGATATTCTGTTCACCTGTACTTTTTCTCAGACAGACCTAGAATAAAAGTTCGAAACAATTAAGAACCCGGGATAACTTTTCCCGCTATTAACTATATATAAAACTGCTTACAGACATGATGTCATGAGTCATATTAAAGTATACAATAGACGTCGTTTGTATAAGCTTGCTTTGTTTCGGGCTCCAAATCACGGACTTTGACTTTTGTGATCGTAAGGAGTATCTCCTCATTGAATTTGAAGAACGAAATTAAGGCCGAGTGATACTGAGAAACTTTTTCATTATTTAAAAATTTGAGGGCGATAGAGAACAAAAGAAGGGGGACATTAACGAAGAAAATGTATTTGTTGCTTGACAATGTACTTCCCAATAGATCCAAAGCCATAAAACAACTCTTGGACTCATTCGGTAGGACATGATTGCTGCGACTTCCTTTAACAGCAACGACAGAAGATAAAACGTCTTAATAACTTGCCCGACTGAGATGTCTATTTTGGTCTAAATTCTAAGAGTGCAGGAAGCAACTCTGTGGACTGTAGGACTCAATTTTTCTTCGGACCCAGTGGAGGAGGGTTTAAAACGTCTCCGGCATTCAAAGGTCAACTAATTGTTCTCTTCCTCTACGGGATGGAAAATATCAAACGCCACAGTACTTAGGCTGGTTGATTGCGTTAAATGATAGGATATCTAGAGAGTACTATTTACAATAAATGATTGAAGCTAATTTAAATATTAAAGATGTGTGATATTTACAAAATAAAGTGCTTGTCGTATTATATTTGCTGTGCAAATATGATATTTTGGGTGCACATCGTACGTTAAAAGTAGTACTATGCCTGTGACACGACATTCTTGTCGAGCGTTTAGTAGATATATGATGTCCCTTCTGAAATTTTCTGTGGAATGAAATTCACCACACCTCTTCCTAACCACGGGACCTAATTATTTCGTTTGGTTGTGTGTAGGTATCTGAATTAACTAACTCAGCTGTTGGTCACGAAGCACCTCAACCGAGAAAGAAAATGTCCCCGGCAAAACTGGAGATCTGATGTAGAGGAGAGGGGTCTTCTTTGTTCTTTGGAGAATCGAACTCTAAAAGATCAAAATTCATGAGAAACAGAAATGTAGTTTGCTCTTTCATACTAATCCAGATACCTTTAATGAGAACCTTGTCCTGATGTAAAGTGAAATACTAAATAATTTGCTAAATATGATCTCCATGGTCAACCATTGTTTTCATAGCCTCGATCCTTCACCTTTAGAATTTCATCTTTTCAACTCACTGGGGTCGTTATAAGTGGGGAGATTTTAGACCATCGATGAGGTCCCATGTCTAGCCGAGTGTATTGAGAAGAATGGGGATTTTGTCAATACGTTTTTGATATATGTATATGAGTTTGTAACTCTTTCAAAAATACATTTACTATTCGATTCTTAAGAAACTGAGTACTTTTATTTTGTGATTAATCCTCGTATAATATTCATACCCAGATACATTAATTATTTACTAATTTCCTTCAGAATAATCCAGTTCAGTTGCTACATACTTTTATCAACGATTCTACTAAGGTCAAATGTGGCGCTGGAACGCCCTTGGAGATGGCGAGCAGCTCGTCATTCAAACGCCCCCTAGACGGACATTTGGTCTTGCGGTGTCCAAACTTAACAAGTGGGTTAGTGGTCTTCCATATCCAGACAAGATCCTTATAAAGATAGCTGGATTTGTGTGAAACATTAAGCAAAATTTATGTTTGTCATGAACTTTGACATTTTACAGTCCGATATCCTCGAAACCAAATATATCCCTCACCAGACGCTACAGTTTTGTTGGTGTCATTTCCTGTCACGGTTAGGGTGCTCTTTGACCAATAGCTGAGTTAATTAATTTGGCTACCCAAACCAAAGCAAAGATTATGTCTCATGTTTTTGGATGAGGCATGATCAAATTTCCAAATAGATGATATTTCAGATATCTACAAAATTTTCTATTAGAATGTCATGACGAAGTTCAATGTATTATATTTTCTAGCGGGCTACTAGTACCACAAAATATCACACTATCACAATAAAAGTAAGTGCGACAAGACCTTTATCTAATTGTAGAAATAATCCTTAATATTAAAATTATAAATTAGTGTAAATAGTACTCTCTGGATGTTGTATTATTTGAAGCAACCTACGCTAACCTCATCAGCCAAAGTTGCTTTCTACTTGTGTGGGCCTTCTGGTTCATTTCCATCTAGATGTGTACAAAATGTAATTGTTGATGATTTTTTTTGTTATTTTGTCATTTTGTCAAAAAGTAAAACCGGATGAAGAACCTTGCACTTCCTCATCCTGTGGTTTGCAGTTGAGTGACAGCTTTTTTTTGAAAAATTCTTATACACGTGCATTAGATTCACCTTAATAAGTGCCCTAAGATACACACCTCAACTTCATTTGTTTATGCACGAAAAATAATCGTCGGGAATTTATTTAAATCAGTAGTATACATGTAATTCCTTTCAATCCTTAGTCATTTCAAAAATGCTAGAAAAAAATTATAAATTTTTTTTGAAGCTTTTTGTTGAATAATATCGACATTTCCGAAAGCATTACATGTCATAAACTTTATAAAAGAAGTTTAAAATATTCAGATTTTTTTGTGTGTATTTTCTTCCTTCGGGTTTTGAAGTATTGGTATATTTTTCTTTAAAACGCAAGAGGATTGAAAAAAATTATATATATTCGAGATTTAAAATAAAATATAATTTCTTCCGAAGAATTGCCAGAGAACGAAAAATTTTAGTATTTTTTGAGAGAAAAAAAGGATTATTTATTTCATTGTTGAGAAAGGACAAAAAGGAGGACATTGACTGGAGAAAACTTTTGGGGAGGAATTCGAAGATAGCACGCTCATTGATAAATTATTAGTTTATAGATGTTTTATTTTATTTCGAAATACATTGTATTTCTCTTTCTTGTGTCTCAGATGTAAAAAAACTGAAAAATACAAAATATGAAACAAAAAAGAAAATAAATAAAACAAAGTAAAAATAAGGAAAAGTCCTATGCACAATTTTCCAAAGAAAAGATTAGCCACCCAAGGTGCGCTTCTTTTAAAATAATTATTTTTAAATTATTTTATTAAATGTAAGAACCAAAGTAAACAATAAAATATCGAGAAATGGACAAAAGTAAGCTTTTCCGATGTTAAAAATTAAAGGTAACGTTAAATTATGAAATTGAATATATTTCAGCTATAAATGTAATTAAAATTAAAGCAAATGCTATGAAATATTAAATTGAATATATTTAAGTTAAATGTAATTATAATTGAAGCAAACGCTAAAAAATTGAAAGTGATCTGTTACGCCAATGTATAGCCTACCTAAAACAATAGCCCCTCGAGTGGCTAATAAGAATATTTGTAAATAATCTAAATTAAAAAAATATGTTATTGTATTCAGAACATACGTTGAGAATAACAGATTTCAATATCAAAGTTACAAACTATTTTAATAATCACTAAGTTATTCAATTAATTATTAGAATTAGAACAAGCGATTAAATAATGAAGGAGACAGTAATACACTTTTCAGGTATTAAAATTAAAGCAACAATAAATTATTAAAATGAATATATTTTAAACTCTAAATATAACTATTTTTGCCTTAAAATGTATTAATTTATTACATGAGTTTTATTTTAACCCAACAAAAAATATACGAGAAATTTATTGACTTATTTTTGAAAACTATGTTCTGGTATATTGGTGAAAGCAGGCACATCAAACATATGCGAAAAATACGATAAAATTCTAAAAAGCACTCGAGTGATCATTTTGTCAATGACTAAAGAGAAATTCTTCTGGTGGTCAATGAAATAAATTGAACAACATTTTCTTAACTATATGCCGACCTATCACAGCTAGACATTTTCATGGAAATATAAACAGACCATTGGTACAGATGATCGATATTAACGGTGCTGTCTTCCTAAGGGAAGTCATAGTGTATGCCAAGCATTATATCGATAAAAAAGAATTCCATCAAGTAGAATGACATTGAAAATCAAACTTTGGAAGACAAATAAAATACAGGGTTATTTAAAATGATTCTTACTATTCCAAAATTCCCTTTTTTCAAAACTAACAATACAGAACGATAAGTAATACAGGAATACAAGGGAAAACTATGGATATTTTATATTGTGAAACATAGATAGCACTCGTATGTTATTCTTGTAGCTATTTCACTAAAACTGGTTTGGAAGCTTTTCTTGGTGTTACCTAACACTTGAATCGGTCGCAGTGGAACAGTTGACTTGATGTTACACATCTGACCACTGATGAAATATGAAATTGATGGCCCAATACAATTTCTTCCTTCGGAGGTTGGTGAAAGATAAAGTGTAAGAGCCACCATTATCTGCAAATTTATGTGAACTTAAAAAACGTATTTCTGCTATTATACAATCCATTATCACGAACACTTTACAACGTGTTTGGCAGAAATTTACATACTGAATTGTCATTGCAAGTGTAACCAAAGAAAGTTATTTTAAACACTTGTGAGAAAGAGCTTCGATATTTTATCTTTTGAAAATTCACGTATTCCTTATCATTCTCTTTCGCTTATTGACGAAAATATGGGTTTTTGAAATCAGTTGAATCGTTTTGAATAACTCTGTAGAATAAATCGAATATGAGGAATATCTTAATTGTTATTAAGAAGTAACCAAGATCTCTGGATAAAATTTTCCAGTTTATTAATTATTACAACAAATAATCAAAATATAGAAAATTAATTTTTATTTTTTATTCTTACTGGTTATTTCTTAGAAATGATTATAATTTTACGATATCCTGTTGTAAAAGTCCGGTTGGATTGTAACTGTCCAACCCTATTAGTTTTGATTGATATTCCCCTCCTTCTTACAACCCTGAGAGGCATGTTAAAAAAAAATTCTTCCCGACACCTATTCCTTTAGCCAAAAAATGAAGACTGACAAATCACGTGACTATAAAAATATTTTTCACAGCTGAGAGGGCATTCGAATTCAGGCCGTTGCCGTGGTATAGTCGACTGTTCATGGTCACCCCTTTGAGCCCAGCCATGTTTCCATTGAATCGTTGGTTCAAGTCTTGAATCTCTAATTTGGCGGGTAGCAGAGCTGATGCAAAAAGAATATGTCGAAGTTCCAAGTCCTCAAGTTTGCGTGGAATGGAAGTTTGAAGAGTGGGTTGGCGTTGGAGAACGGGATCAGAGATAATCTACAACTAGAGCTATTTAGTTTGAAACTTTTTCAAGTGTCGATTCAGCAAGATATTAAAAATTAAAAAAATGTTTTCACTTTTACTTCTTTAAATCCCTTTTATATCCATCAAAATTTTAAATATTTTTTGAAAAAATATATAAATCTAGTGACACATAATTCCAATCATTCAAATATGCTTTTTAGCGTTTCTATTTCTGTGTGTGTGGATCCTGATTGTTTATTTGTGTCGAGATCATAATAGCAACACGGGCTGTTGTTGACGGACATCGTAATTTTGAACCTTGGTCAAAATTACGATATCCGTCAACTGCTGAACCAGCACCCTACTCTCTTAACTTCCACACCATTTCAAAATGAAGATTTGGAGCTCGGCAGATTTAATATTCATCAGCACTTTACATCGAAGGTATTTTAGTGCCATCAGAATTTGAGCCAAAGACGTGAAAGAGTAATCGCGAGCTCATAACCACTCTGCTATCGTGGCCGCTGTGTGTATCAATAAGAACATGAGAAATTTTCGATTCTACTTTCCACCAGACCATAAATATGAGCATGCGAATTAGGCGCTGTAGTTCAATGATCATGGTTATGAATTCGTGGCTTGCGTTGTTTCATCGAGTCGTTGATACGGGTCCTGATACCATTAAAAAACTCGCCGTTTACCGAGGATAATGCACATTAAATCAATGGAAGCACTACGTCCTCCCTATGGCATTGTGTGGAGGTTTGAAAATGGTGGTAACAGCTTGGGTGTCGTTTTCATACCTTGACCGAAATTCAAAATTGATAGTTTACAAAATCTGTCGCTAATTACCCTCGTGTTGCTTCGGAGTGCGACATTAATAAACAAACAATAAATGAGTAAGTGAAAATGCTTAGGCTTTGTGTCTGAGATCTTCATAGAGAGTGCATTTTTCACAAAAAAAAAAAAAAAAAAAAAAAAAAAAAAAAACCACCTGAACCTGAACTATATAAGAATTTACTGTGTTTGAACCCTGAAAGCCTAACTCTTAAATTAGAGACACTATCTAAGTAAATCTTAAAGTTTATATTGTTTTATATTGCTACAAATTTTAGAAACATCCTTGTAATGAGTAAAGGCCTCTGACGTAATTACTTCTATTACTGAAATGAATGCTATGTTGTAGCGTGGGATTCATTGGGACACATGTCAAATTAGCTCGATATCTCGAAGTTGGCAATGATGAATAATTTTTGCTTTTAAATTTGGCGTTTTATAGCCATGTTTACGGCTGTTTGAAGACATTTAAGCTGCATTTCATGTCAAGGAAGTTCTAATCTTTCCTTTTTCCTTTGACGTTTCTGGAATGTTGTGGAAATTCAGCACACATCGATTGAAGATAAATATAAATGTAAAAGCCAATGTGTTGGAACTGTAAACGACACGCCGGGGGCGGGAGGGGGGTGGGAGCTTCCATCCTACCTTCCATGTTATCAGAAGGATGCTCAATATGGGGATATGCAGCTAAGTTCAACATTAATATCCTTGAAAGATCTCAAAATCCCATTCTCAGATTAATTATTGATGCTAAATAGTTTATCAGAAATGAAGAAATTCATTAAGCCTTTGAAATTTCCTCCTTTAAAGAATCTATCATGAAACTTTCAATCATTTTTTAATAGCATTCATCAAACAAAAAAAATGAAATTATGATCAATCTTAAAGAATACATCCTACTTCTTAAATATAAAATGACCGAGAAAAATTATTTTAGAACCTCATCAACCCCTAAAATTTTTTTTCCTTTACTTCCTATCAAATATATTTTAACCTCTCACTCTTTTGCACAAATTTAATTAAAAAATTGCTTAATTTTTTCTTTTATACGGTCGTATGTCCCACAAAAAGAATTCGTATCACCCACTCACCTCACACTAAAATAGAACCTGTCGGGTGCAGCCAATAGGAACGCTCGTTTCCGCATCTCTGCAGCCAATGATAATGCAGCATTTCGACACTTTCTGCTAAATTTGGAAGCAGCATAATTCAAACGTTTTTTACCTGTAATATCTATTTCACTGAGAGTTGTTCACCCAGAAAAACAAGTTCTTTTTCTAAACAGATTTTCGGGGCCTTCCGTGTCGGAGATTTATACAGACGGATCAAGGATTAGGTCCAAAATTGGATTCGCCGTGTGTGTCTTTTACCGGAGGGACCAAAATAGGGTCTGTATATTTAAACTGAATTCTCATAATTCAGTTTTCCGGGTTGAGCTTTTGGCAATCGGATTTGTCGTGTTGTGGGCCGTATCTCATAACTTCAAAAATATTGTTTATTCAGACAGTTTCTACTCAATATTGCTATTGCAGAGTATGATTAATAATTCTGCTTTATTAATATTAGTAAGAAAGGTTAGGAACTTCTTTTGACTTTTACAACTTATATTAGGGTTTCGGTTCCACGGCGGGGATTATCACAACGAAACTGCAGATTCAGTTGCTAATTTCGCTGTCACTGAGGGTGAGGGGAATTTCGGTCACAGCAGTTAAGATTTTAAGAAACAAGCTTTTTTTTGTTTCCGACTGAGAGTTCTGATGGTCAACTAGTAATAAAATATTCGGATTCAGCTCTATATTTCAAGATCAAATTTGAATTCTTATTCCAATTCAAGTTTCATAGCTGGCTTCTTAATTGGTTATGTCTCCTTCGTTATTTATTTAAATTGTTTTAATTTGAAAAATACAAATGTATGTTCCTGTGACCTTGTTGGAGAAGCTGACCACTACGTTTTCTTTTGCCTTTTATCAAAAGTTTTATTTAAATTGTCCTGTTGTTAAAGCAAAACATATTTGTCTGTGGTCCATGTATCAAAACCGTAGTTTGTATTTTAAGCTTAAATCTTCAATTCGTACGGCTCGTAAGATTATTTTACAAATTTCATAATTGTTTGAACTTTTTATTTCCTTTATGAATATTTCATTTTCCCTTTCCTGTGTGCTTTTTTAGTACCAACGCTGTGGTCATCCGTCGCCTACCAAACTGCCTGAGGGCGTAAGTCATAGTGTAAGTATTCGTTGTTTGCAGGAAGTCGTGTCTTCAATGAAATACAAATTGATATTCATTCAAAATGAAAAAGGAAAGGAAAGAAAAATGAAAAATGGGAAGTATTAGAACTGTAACGTCACGCTCTGAAAACGCATAGTTAGTATATTTTACTTTTGAATTTCAAAACTATGTTTAAAATCTTTTATTCATTGTTCCAATATGTATTTTTATATCTTTCTCTTTAATGATGTAAAAAAATCCTTTTCCTGTAAATGCTGAGTGCGGGGGTGATTTTCTTCCGGGGAGGGGGCAATTTGCAGCTCTAAACTCTGTGGATGAGTTTGTTCCCCTTGGGTATTTTACCATTCGCCCTCAGATTCCATCTCAGTGCGATGTTAATAAGCAATCACAATTATAATCCCAATAGTGAAGCTTCCTCGCCGACATTTGTTGTCAATTTCAGAAATATCCTCTATAGCCTCCTATTCAAAGAGCCAACAGAAGGCAAGCATTAACCAATGAGAAAGATCCCTCCAGCAGACAGCACCTTCCAGACCCCAGCAGACAAACCCTTTGCACCTTCACTTCGTCGTAGCTTCCTAGATATTGGATTCTGGGTTGCTTCGAGACCCAGATGCTTATTGTATAGGAACATGAATTCCTGTTGAGTTAGAACTCTGTGAGAGAACTTAATTTGAGCTCTGAACTAGAGTGAGTTTTTCTCCAAGAGGCGTGAAGGTTATCGTTTACCTGATTGTCAGGACGAGTTGTGAAAAAACACATGTTGTGTCTTTAAATAAATTTTTGCTGGGTTACACAAGTAATCTAACTGTGACATTTTCCCTTCATTACCTAGCTCTTGTGCCACATCTCAGTCTAATATGTTAGTCAAAAACTGCTTGACACCAATTGATGACACGCAAAAAAAATTCTTTATTTATTAGCACTGTTAAATATCTAACGTCGTTCTTTCTAAAAGCCCGACTTTACTAATAATCCAATTTTATGATTTAAATAAGAAATTTATCTTACCAGCTCATACGATCGGTACTAATGTAATGATCGGTACTCATTTTGGTACTAATGTAATTGATAGGAACTGTTATAATATGGACAACATTGATTGATGTACCAGAAAAGAAGAAAAACAAAGAAGGGGGAAATAACAATTCTATATATTTCTCCATTTTTTTCACTTATTAAAAGTAATTTTTAGTTCTTCAAGAATCTGAAATCATGCAAATGAAGCATTTAGAGGAATAATTTGTCAACCCGCTGAAACACATGTTAAGACATTTTTTCTCAGTTTTCATTTTTAGAGGACATTTAATTAATGTTGAATGAGCTCAAAAATTTAAATTTAAGGAAAATAAGGATTATAAAATTTAACGTGTTTCAGGAGTTTTAATTTCAGAGATATAGCATAAATTGAAAATTTATTTTTACTTTTCCAAGTTCAACAATATCGTAAAATATAAAAATGTACCATGAAAATCCTTTTAAACAACTCGACGAATCCATTCACTTTCCTCAATAAATAACTTTCTTCATTCCTCAAAATCCTTATAAATTACTCCGTTTCGACTTAAACCAAAAAATATTATATTTTGACTTTACTTTCTTCGAAATGGAAATTTTGATATACGAGCAGTATCCCCGTTTTTTCAAGGCACCCGTAAGTAAAAAAAAAAATCAAGATGTAAAATAAAATAAAGCATTCTTTGAAAATATTTTATTCTGAAGTAGAAATAGAGTTCAATGTTCATGGAAAAAGCGGGTATTTTATTTTATCCTTATGATAAATACGAAAAAGAATTTACTAGCTGAAAGGTAAAGTTAGATTTATTAGTGACTAATTAATTTTAAAGGAAATATCTGTGGCTTTATTTTTGACTACATTAGTTTTTTAGTATTTTTCTATGTCGTCGGCGCTAATTTCGCCAAGCAGACTTTATAAGCGATAACACGCAGTATTCACATAAAAAAGTATTTCCCTTTGGTGTCAGTTGTATGGTGTTTGGCGATTTTATCGCTTGTGCCGGTGAAACAAAATAGAGTTTTTTCAATAATTAAAGTATTTTTAAGAGCACTGTGTGACTTTTGTCCGTTATTATTGGACTTTTGCGCCATATCTCTCAGTCTAATATATTAATCAAAAACTATTAAATACCAATTGAATACATGCAAGAACTAAATAGATTTTGTTCTTATTATCACTGTAGAATATCTAAGGTCATTCTTTCTGAATCCCAACCTAACTAATAACCTTAATTTATGACTTAAATAAGATATCTATCTTACCAGACTACTCGTTCGTAATTTCATAACTCACTTAAACAGTAACTAGGTAGATTTATACTTTTAGTGGAACTCTTTTCCTTCCACAAATAAAAAACAGAATATCAATCAGAATAAAAATTCTCTAAAGAGACCCTCAATTCCTTATCCTCTATATATCCTTATTTTCCATTAATTGAATAACATTTATATATCATTATATCTAAATCACTTCACTTCACCACTATCTTCATCTATTTTAACTAATCACTTTTCATTTTGGTTGGGAGGAATTGTAATTTTATGCAATTCAAATCGATAAAAGTCACCAAGGTTAGTGAAGAAAAAATCACGAGTAACCCAACGTCACAACTGTCCAGAGAGATAAGAAAGAAAGTTGCTGATAACAACATTTATAATTTGCGTAACTCAAAAGAAACCCCTAATCAAAAAAGTATAAAATTTGAAACAGAATTTTTCTACTATTGCAATGGATATTGCACACTTTGTGGCTAAGATCAGACTCTTTAGTCAATTTCTGGGGAAAAAAAAAAAAAAAAAACACCTATTTAACTTCTCTAGATGAATAACATCTACAACAGCAAGGCTTAGAGCAAATCACTACAAATGTGTGAAATTTTCCCTATTAACACAAGAACCATCAAAGTGTATTCAAAACGTTCTGGGACTGGTCTCAAACAGACCATGTGACCTAGAGGATATACTTACAATTGACATTAAGCGTTTACCTAGCTTCATTGCAACCGAATACAAAACTTGGAAAGAGTGTATAAGTCCGTATACGTCTTCGGGAATTCCTCCTATCTACAACCATTCAGTTTCGATGTCCTTACCACTTCTATCTCCTTTATCAACTCGTATGAATGCCCCGTCATTTTCAATTTCAAAATTGGAAATAAAAAGCAGTTCAGGAGACAGATCTGGTGATATAGGGAGAGGTTTTCGAACACAATCTGCCATCTAGTCAGAATAAGCTGCATAAGGATGTAATTGGAAGAAGGTGCATTGTTGTGTAGAAGACACCAATTTATATTGTAAAATAAATTGAGCTTCCCATACCACTTTCATTTCAAAAGCTGATCTAAGACATCTTCATATAATTTTCCCAATTACATTGGAGCCCTGACGATGAAATTCTGTTGTACAGCGTGTTATTTACTTTATTTCGCCTGAATCATATAGTATCTGATCTTTCATCAGCTTTAATCGAGTTTCTTCTTGCTCTAAACCTCTAAAACCACACAAACATTCTAGAACAATTCATAGTATTGTCAATATATATATATATATATATATATATATATATATATAATTATTTAATGCAAGTGTGGACGAAGAGCGGCAGCTAAGAGTTGTTTTGTGACTAACCAAGATTGTAAGAAAAGTAAGATTTGAACTGAGATTTCCAATCCTAGTGTGAAATCAGTCAAATCTAAACTAATTCTATTAGCAAGGGAAAGTAGGAGAAAGCAATTATTATTATTTCCCTTTATGAGGAAAACAGTATGAGCACGAAAGAATTAGGGATCATCTGTAGAGTTTCGACAAGAAGATTTCAGGACTTTCTGAAAACTCAACCTTAATTCAATTCGTCCTCTTATTCTATCACTCTGATAATATAGATGTTCATTGACATACATTAACTTGAAGTTTGTGATGAGAATCTCAACAAGAGATCTCACTCCTGACATTAAAAAAAAATACAAATTGTAGAAAACAGAGATAGGGTACATTTGTCTTATTAAACTAATTCTGAAATTAAATGTTCTTTCATCTGTAGATAATATGAAAAATTAGTATAAAAACTAAATTGAATAATCATGCCACTATTTCATTTTATTTTTATTTTTTGTGATTTTCATGAAACAATTTATACTTTATATAAAATCCAAAGAGAACTAATGAATGCAATAATTTTAAGAGATGCGGCCCACATTTAGCTTCTCCTACCATAATATGGTCTTGAACTGAAACAATTATCTACCTCGGATTTAGTACATGCCTATGGTCGATTTCTCTAATTTAAAACAAAATTTGATATTCCTTTGTAGCTCCTTTTTTTAGAACAATAACTTGAAGATTGTCTTTATACAAAGGAATGATATCAAGTCGAAACTCGTCTGAAGTAAATGGATCTACTTAATGCGCGTAGAGGAAAGATGTTACCGTATCATATCGTCAGTGTTTTGAAAGAAAGAAAAAAAAATACACCATTTATACGTTATATCCAGCGCGTAACGTGGAACCTTTTCATTATAATGTTTTTTTCAGTTGGAAATATTATCAAGATACTCCCTTACACTACAACATATTCTTGAGAATCCGACATGACGCTCCCCTGCAACTATTCTCTGATAATGAAGAAGGGACATATACAGATAATTCATCCGTTTATTAAGAAAGGTTTAAGCAATGACCTTCTAAGCTTGGCGAGGGATATGGTGACTTGGCGAGAGCTGTGGTGACTGGCAACGAAAAAAATGTTTCTAGAAAATCCTGGAATTCAGGCGATATCTCTACTACAAGAAGAAAGTTTTGAATTAACTGAATTTCATTTGAGACGTCGCTCCTGGTCGGAGCACCTATAAATAGCAAAGAGAGGCCAGGCCGAGAAGATCAATAGGGAAATGGACTGGGAATGGTTGTAATTAACTAAGGGGATCTGCCGAAGAATTATCGAAAGTTTAATTGAGGGAATCTGTGGAAGCAGCTGGTATATGCCGGGGAATCTACCGGATTTGTTGGAGTTAGCCTTGGAAGTGCAGAGTGGTACCGCGGAAGTTTGTCCGTAGTTAGAATTAGTAAGCTGGTGAGCTGAATGTTGCTGATACAACTGTGATTGTCGTTATTAGGGCCTTTTTTGATTCTGTATGTATGTCGCTGATATCTATAAGTGTTCTGTATGTGTGCTGATATCTATAAGTATAAGCTTCTGTTAGTACTGGAGCTAGTCTAGCTATGCTACCTGTTTGCCAGCCTAATTTGAATATTTGCAAATAAAGCATAATTTGTATTAGTTTCTTTGTTGGACTGATTTCACTCGTACACACCCACGCACAATTAAAGTTTTGTAACAATATTTACAGCTATCTGACCAATTTATCGAGTTGTTTTAAGCTTGACATTCACAAATACAGAAAGGGTACTTTGCGTTCTCTGAAAACCATCCTCGACTTCCTGAGCTAAGCGGATAAGGATATTAATTAAGTTATTGATATCATTGTTAAAGGGACTATGAGTCGCAAACCCCACAGGACATTACTTTTAAAAAACAAACCTAAATTTTAAAGTTTAAAAGTAGTTTTTAAATACTAATAATATAATTGAAGCAATGATTTTTTAAAAGAGAAGTACCGCTATTTTCAAAATGTTATTTATAATGATGTAATTCATATTGTTCAGGGGAGCTCTAGCGTTCCCTTGTGTTGATTGTGATATTTCGCTCCCTTTTTCGATCTTTAAGAGCAGACTTTAATAATCACCCAATTGAGTTCTTCATTAGATATCTTCAGAAAGAATTATGAGCTAGGATTGCAAAAATTAATGGACAGTATTTTAAATATTCTGAGGAAAGGGTCTTCTTTTCTGAAAAAAAGAAGACCCGTTCAGCTTTGTGTTCTAATTCTTGGAAAAATTGTTTTAAAATTTAGTAAAATATCAATTAATAGAGTCATTAAGTTGTAGTCCTCTGTTGCTTAACATTTTAAAGAGAGTTGCGCAGTGAAACGTATACCTGAGTTCCTACATAATTATTGTAAATATTTAATAATGATGTGAATTTCCATTGTCCGTCGTCAACAGTTAAAAAATAAAAGACGAGAATTCACATCGCCTGTATATTTAAAGTGTTAAGTATACAAGGCAATGTCCAAAATGTCTCCCTCTCCAAAATTTGATTTATCAGTACATATTTTATTAAATAAAATACTGTTTAACGGTTCCAAAGTCATATGAAAATAATTTGGTTCATGAACATTGTTGACAAAAGCCTTCGTTTTGGCACGACCAGAAGAAATTTTTGACTCGATTTTAGAATCTGACAATATGTGTTTATGTAATTTCGATAAACAATCATTTGATATGTTTTGTAGTAAAGAAGGCATGAGTAGTTTCAGCTGCCAGTATTTACTCTTTTAGTTTTATATATTATTTCACAAAAAAAAGGATGATTTTTTTAACTGCCCACGTGTTGTATTCTGATATTATGTCAACTGGCTACAAGAACGTTGAGATAGGGATGTATCACAAACCTAGTAGTTATTTTGTAATTCACGTTATCTTTTTTATTTCATGATAATTTTGTATTATTAATTTTCTAACAGATGTTAAAAGGTGAATCAAACTGCATTATAAAATTTTCAAAGAAAGAGTAAAAAATTTTAAAATCAATCGTGTTGACAATTTTCTCTTCTTTCTTTCATTAGCTAAGTATTGTGTAATTAAATCAATTTATTACAATATTCATTACAATATCCATATGAAAATAGCAACTTAAACCAAATTGTAAGAAATATTGCTAGTTTAAACTTTTTTGACTTGAGTATTTTTAATCGTTAAATAAAGAGTTAAAAATAGATAAACGAAAAATTTCGAGCATCTAATACATAGTAATCTGAAGGATGTGAAAGGT
>BMAW01056158.1:283760-366939 GCA_019974015.1 Nephila pilipes
TTAATATACATGAATTGATATAGTAATTAATATACATGAATTGATATTGTATTTAATATACATAAATTGATATATATTGCATATAATATATTTCATTTTACACATGATATAATTAGAAATAGTATTTTTGTACTCATTCATTCCTGAAATAAACGAGGAAGTATCGTAACATTTTAATTATAACTAAGAAATAACTGAGATGTCAGGATAAAATTTATCCTCTACATTAATGGATCCTTTTGAATATAATGTTGTGAATTATAGCTACTTGTTTGGTTTGGTTTCAGAAAACTGTACATGGAAGTAATCCGCAGTGTGGAGAAGGCAGTGTTCATCTGCTAAGTTCTACAATAATGACCTTCGAAAGGTCAAGAAACGCTGGGAGAAATGTACTACTCTTCATAATGACTACATAGCGGAGTCTTAAGAATAAATAAAAATAAAACTTCTATCTCTCGCGCGACTATTTCTTAGTAATAATTAAAACTTTACGATATCACCCTTCCTCCGCATTATCATTATTTCTATCTATATTATGTGTAGCAATATATAACATATAATGACCAATTCTTTGTTAAAAATTAGAAAGTCGGGTTAAACTTGAATTTTTGCGTAGTCTTAATGTTAATGCGGTAACATTTTTATTCAAAAAAATAATACACAATTCTCATCGTTAATTTTGTCAAGCAAGTTTTGAAAACTAGTGAAAATATAATTTCATAAAATCGATTTAGCAAAATATTACGATTCTTATTAAGTTAAAATGATGATGCCTTGTTAAATGTCTTTTTACTTTATACTTTAAAGAAAAAAATAAAATCATTTCAATTGATTCTGGAATATTTTTGCAAATATATAGTAGATAAAAAAAATGAAACATTTCATAGACGTTAAACCTATTTGCTTAAAACATTAATTTTGAGAATATTTTGATCATTTAAAAAACTAATACTCGATGAACTCTCCACAATTATTGAGAAAATAAGCACTCACGTAAATATGGTTTCTGTAAAGAGAAAGAATAACATATCACTAAACCTCGCCCATTTCTTAATTTCGTTAGAAGCAGGCTTATGTCATTTTTTGGTTGGATAACTGTTATTATGGGTAAACAAATGTTACATTTCTATTGGAGGTTGACATTAGGCTTCCTCTAGAGTCTTATAGTGATGGATAAATCTAAGGACGTGAGGATTGGGAACTTCTCAGGAAGACCTAATGTGATTTCTTTTTTGCAGAGAGAGAAATCATGGGAAATGTCACGCAGCCGAGAATAAGAGCGTAATTGTCAGTCTTCGTATTATTGGTACCATAGGCAAAGGAATTAAAGTGACCGACTACGTTTAAGACATGATTTTCGGCCAAAATTTTCAATTTTTCGTATTGTCATTTTCACTTCTATTAAACCTATGAACTTATGATTTTGATTTAAAATTGACGGTTCTTAATTAGAAGGCATTTTGGTACCATGTTATTGCTAAATTTAATAAAAATTAAACTGAAATTATCACGATGAATTATAAACCTTTTCACAATTAAATATATTTCTTAGATATTAGTTTATTGTGGTAATCGATATCATAAATGTGTATAACAAAAATTAAAATTTAGATTAATGCAGCAGAATTTTGTACGGAGTTTTTTGAGTTTGGGTCAAATTTCACCAAATGTTTCCGTAAATTTCTTAATTTATTACACTTTGTTTGATAAATATAATATTTTTGAACTTTCTTCAGTTTTTTTTTTGAGCATTTGTTTTTCAAACATTATCAGATATCTTAATAAACAAGTTTCCACATTGAATAATAGGGAGTAAAAGGGGGCCCAGTACTCCCTCTATAATCCAACATTTCACCCTTTTTTCCACCACTGCTATTAATAAGGTCTTTATCATAGTTTAACAAGTTATAAAAACTATTTTACACCCTCTTCTTTAACGGAATGATGTACGCTATCAATACAAAACAGTACTTTTTTGTAGTTTTAGTTATTTCGTATGTTTGACATCATATTTGCGTGCATTGTATTAAATCTTATACAATCAAAGCTTTTACTTTCGTTTATTTGCTCAGTTAAAAAGCCTGATCATTAGTGATTTACCAATAATCCAGCGTTTTTGGTATTACGACAATGTTGTGGTCTGATGCTTGTTAGCCGAATTACAAAGTGAATACTGCAGTTACAAATGTGTTATATTTCAAAAACTTGCAGCTGAAAAGATTCATAATGTTACAAAAATTCAATTGTGCGAGTGTGTATAATGAGTGAAATCAAGTCATATACGGAGAAAAACAAACGTATGACGTTTTATTCGAAAATATTCAGGATGACGCTCAGCAGAGTTTAGACAGTTACAGCTCAAACAAAAAACTCAGCACTTTCTCATATTACCGCCTCACATGCAGGAACAAAAACAGACCTCATTATGACAGTCAAAGTTGTATCAGCAATGTGTTCGTGGCCCAAAGTCCTCCCGTTGGCGTGGTGTGGATGTTAGGAGAGGGGGGTGCCAGCTCAGGTGTCATCCTCGTCACTTGACCGTGGTTCAAAATTACGAGGTCCGTCGCCAATAGCCCTCGTGTTGCTTCTAGTGCGACGTTAATAAAAACTAAACTAAACTAAAGTATCAGTAATGTGCAGCTCATCGCATTACTGGTTCTCACTACGGGCAAACCTCCTCAGTAATAATCTCCACATCCAACGAAGACCTTAACTGTACCGGTATATTACCCGGCATATACCAGGTGTTCTGCAGATCTACTCAACCAATGTCAACTGCTTCCAGTAGATTTCTTAATCAATATCCTCGGCTTCACATCTTTTCGCTATTTATAGGGTGTGACATTACGGGCCAGGTGTGACATCACGGGAAAAATTCAGAAAATGCCCGTAACTTTCTTCCCAATAGAGATATCGTCTAGATTTCTACATTTTTCAGAAACATGTTTCTGCCTCCAAGTTACTCGCTAAGTCTCCAAAATGGCCAAGGTTAAAGGGTTATTACTAATTTTCCTTAGCTGACTGTTGAAATCTTTGTAGATGTTTCTCTCCTTTCATAAGAGAGCAATTGCAAGAAAGCGCCGTCTTGGATTCGTAACAATATATATTATTTTAAAAAAAATGTTTTTAATGTTAGTAATGTTGGAAATAATATATCTCTATAAAAATTAGAAAACATCGCTCAAACATTTGGAAAAATGCTTGGTATCGTAACTTAAGTTATGTATAAATTCAGACTATGATGAGCCCTTCCTCGTTGACTAAAAATTGAATATAAATCTGTCATTTTGTTTTCTATAAATTTCAGTTTGTTTTCTTGTCTTCCTCCAAGTTTCTTATTAGTTTCCTTTGAATTAATTGTTGCGAGCCGATATAGATAGGAGGCTCAACAGAACAAAAAATTAATGGTATATATATATATATATATATATCGCCCCGAGAAGAAACACGAGAGTGATTGGGCACGGACCTCGTAATTTTGAGCCTCAGTTTGTGAAGCGTTTTCACGAAAGTTGTTTCAAAAGTTTTGACGGAGCTATCACGCAGTGGGATTGATCGTAGTTGACCAGATGACTAGATGTTTCACAGCTGGCGTCCTAAGTCACTTGATATAGCCTCATGTGTTTTTTATTCCTTTTGGGGTGTATGAAAGATACTGCTAAAGAATAGCCATTACCCATAAATTTAAGTGAACTTAAGCAATAGATTTCTATTGCTGTACAGTAATTTACTATTGACACATTACAGCGTATTTTGCAGGAATTTACATTGCGGATTGACATTATACGTGCAATTAAAGGAAGTTTTCTCGTACTCTTGTCGGGAAAAAAAACCCTCTATGTTTTTCCTTTTCATTCATGGGTAATTTGTTATTCTGTGTGGTTTATCTATGAAAATATAGCTCTTTAAAATAAGATGACTCATTTTAAATAATCCTGTAATCCTGGGCATCTGTTAATTATCAAAGTATCAAAACTAAAATGAATCCACATTTCATTCTGGAAACAGGTTAAATAATTCAGAGTTGGTAATTACTTAACTTCGGTAGATAATTGTTAATTGGCACTTATAGTTCGTATATACAAATTGGTTCTGACCTCTCGGTCTCTGATCGGTTAATTTATTTAATTTATTTTTAACATTTTTTCTAAAATATTTGTTGTCTTGAGAAAATGGCGTCAAAAATGAGTAGGCATAAAACAAAGGATAATTGATGCTAGGTTCAAAAGATTGACATCATAATCCATTATGATTATAATAATTATATTCAGTTTTATTTTACTAAAATAAATTTAATTTAATTTCTTATCGTCTGCTTTTATTTTAATATCCAAACAGACTATTATTGCCTTCTTTAACAATACATTGTTTGCTCTTATTGCAATATATAATTAATATTTGACTTTTATGTCAGAATCGTCTGCATTTATCTTTTTTGTTGTTAACATTGTCAATATTTTTGTGGTTTAAATAAATTAAAAATAAATTAGTAATTCAAAGTAGGTACATTAATTTCTTGATAGAAATTGGTTCTGCGGAGCCTGAGGCTCAGAAGTGTACACAATTTACGCTAATTAATATTCATTTTGAATAATTCTACTTTTTCGAGAACTTAACAGAAAGAAAAAATAAATATAAGCACACGTTAAGGTGAAATTAGTAAAGCTATTTCCGATTTTTCCCATATGTTTATTCAATTTTTTTAAAATATTATAATTTTGATGATAAATTTAAAGAATCATTCTTTTCAGGAACAAATTTTTTCAGTAGATATATACATTTTTTAGTTACCCCTCTGTAATCCAGGACTATACCTTTCTATATCTGTCAGTTCTTCGGCGTTTTCACAAAATAGTAATATTAATAATAATAATAAATTAATTAATAAAATAAGAAAAAAAGTAACAAACAAGCCTTAAATATGTTATTTTAGGTGCTTTATTTTAAGAATGTCTTCTCTCTCACGTAATGTTAATAAACATAACATGAAATCCGAACACTTTTTCTGATAGAAAATTGTTTCCATTGTTTACATTATATTTTGACTTCACTAGCCTTTAAAAAGCAGTGTATTCTTTTCCAATTCTCATTTGCGTTTGAGTCATTCTATTTTTTTTAAGGGGTAAAAGTGCTTCATAACTTATCTCCTATACTGTATGATTGATGGGACTAACTTTGAGTGTTCAAGTGAAAAATTATGAATTTTTGAAACGTTTCTAATTTTGCTGTTTAACAAGGAGATGTATGTGTTACAAGGTCACACATTTATTGGAAAATTGAATCACTTTTCTACCTGAAAATGTATTCAGAGTTTGGGCGAAGACAACCTCAATGGGAAAATGTGAGTTATTAAAACAAAAACAAAACAAAACAAAACACCACTACATTATTTGAAGATTTAGTTATATTACCTGTTTGAAAACTTTATTTGTGCTCATTGTATTAAAATTTTATAAAATAATACATAGCGTTTGCTGTTTAATCCCGTTATAATTAGAAATTTTTCAGTGATTCATCAATGTTCTCGTCTCATATCTAATTCATTACTGAACATTGTTACACTAAGCAAACTTTTTTGAGTGCCAATATATTTTTTACTGTGTGATTTTTTATCTTAATATAAATGCCTAAGAATGACGTAATAGGATTGGCCTCGGAAGAAAGGTAATGAATATATAAAACAGGATTATGATTCTGACAGTTTATTGACGTCGCATGGAGAACCAACACGAGGGTTATTGGCGACAGACTTTATAATTTTGTACTTTGGTCAAACGACGAGGATGAAAATCGAGTTGAAACATCCATTTTCAAATTTCAATCAAAGGGATTTCTACCACATTTTACGTGAATCAGCCGCAAAATACGGTGAGTCTTTAGCGGCAATAGGACTCGAGCCCACGACTCGACGAAAACAACCTCGCTAATGAATCCATGGCTATGATCATTAGGCTACCGGGACCCGTAAAACAGGTGAGTACATTGAGAGTATTCTGATTGTTCAACCATATTGAAAGAAAATAACTTTTAAAAGCTGATTTTGAATAGGGAACTGACAATTACTCTTATGACTTCCTAAATCTGGAGATTAGCTTTCACGCGTTTCATGTCAAAAGAATGTGGAGGTTAGGAAATGGAAATAAATAACACACAGGAATGTCCGATACTATCTTGATTTGTATGTAACAGGATTTCTATGGCAACAAAATAAAAAAAAGTTTTTAGAAATAGTTTTTGAAATTTTTACTAAAAGTAGAATCACACAGGATCCCACTTAAAAGTTTTTCTTTTTCTTATAAATCGCTCTTCTTCAAAGAAAAAGTCATCGAATCTTGGCGAAATTATTTAAATAGGTACAAGTCACAAATTATTGAAGCGGAAAAACTCAGAAGATAATATTTTGAGAAATCACTCTTAAAAATATAGTATTACGATTTGTTTCATCATTAGACAGTGTTTCTGGACTTCCGTGAATATCGCATTTAAGTTTGTCTTGAGATTTTGCAATATTACACGGTAGACATTTTGAATTATTCAGTAAAACCACTCAATGGTTATTGAAAAACACAATGTATTGAAATGGCTCTAGGACTTATCGCATGCAGACCATTCGATCCAGAGGATATACTACATTTGATATTCATTGATGATTATACATAGACTCCTCACAATTCAATGCTACTAAACAAAAGTACAAGTTCGTAAGCGTCTTATGGAACGCCTCCACTTCAACAATATTGAGCTCCAATATCATTGTAATTTCAGTTTCTTCTACTGACTCATTCTGTTGTCCTTTCATCTTCAATTTTTACTTGGGAAATAAACAAGTAATAAAAAAAAGTCAATTCCTACTTATGTCAATATTTTTTTTTATTTTAGTTACTTTTTATTAAATAATTACAATTAATATAAATTTGTATATACATATGACAGAATCACAATATTAAGTGGCAAAAGAAATTATTTTCCATCGATCTACACACTTCCTCACAGACGGTACTTATTCCTAAATTTATATCCTGCTAAATATCTTATATAAGAGAAATTTTTTTTCTCCCATATAAAAGTAAAATAAATTATTTGAAAATCAAATAAAAAAATGTTATTCTTCGACGAGATTTGATCCGAAAGCATGAGGATTCTACGCCGATGCTCTGCCAAATTTCTTATTGCACGACCATGACATAGTAGAAGTTTTGGCTTGTTTCTTAATTCATCCGGTAAATTAAATGGTTGGAATGCAAATTTAGCCCAACCACTCTTGATGACAGGAATTATTTGGCTATATTTTGCCAAATGTGGCTACCCTGGTCAGCTTCGTAGACTTAACGTTCAGCCAAAAAAAAAAAAAAAATCACCAAGTTCGACAATTTTTGAAATCGCGCCAAGTGTACAGGCTGAACTGCATTTTCTCCAATTAAATTTAATTAAATGATTTAAAAAAACTGTATTGACATCAAGTGTCATCCACTGCAAGTGTAAAAAAATGTATTTGAACTTGAGTAGATGAATAAAAAGTATTTTATAAGCGATTGAAAATTTGAACAAGATATGTATAGAGAGAGTGGGAGATAATAGTAAGAATTTAAAAAAAAAACATGTTCTTGAAGGGGGCAGACACAGATCTGATGATTACAAAAGGTAACTAAAGTACATAATTGCTTTCTTGACAAAATATGGCCCACAAGGATGGACTTGTTAGACAGTGCATTGTTTTGAACGAGAGACTGATTTCCACCCTCCAGCAAATCGGGCCTTACACGCAGCTATCGTTTCAAAGCCGATTCAAAATATATTTGTTGCAGGCCCTAATCACAGTGGAATCCTGATGACGAAATTCTGTAGCATGTGCTCAATATTTTCATAATTTCGTCTAGATTAAAGACAATATGATCTCTCATGGAGTGCCTTCCAGCTTTAAGCGCCCAGAAAGATTAAAGCATTCCACAACGATTGGACGAAACCATACGCAGATTTATTCAATTAATACGTTTCTTTGGCTGAGTTTCAAAAATTACGAAACAAAATTAATTGGTGGTTCGTTGCTGCATTATTTGGATGAGGATCACTAACATACACACTTTGCGCATAGGTCAGAACTTGTCAGATATTAATAGAACTACTTGATGCGTATAGCTGGAGGTCGTGCTTTATTATCCCTTCGGTTTTGTAGAAAAAATGCTGTTTGTGCTTTCTTAAGTGTCTTAGAACATTTTGAATATATTGTGCATTATGGCATTTAATTTTCCCTTTACTCTTTTTTAAGAGTATAATTACAATTTCGAATTTTTTAAAACTTAAATATTCAAATTTATTGAATTGATTACAAGAACACATTGCTTACAAATTTTCTGCATTTAACTGACTATAAAAGAGGAAACACTGATAGGAAACAACACAAAAAATCCCAAAATTACGCAAAAAAATTATGGTAATTTCAAACGCATTTAAACGACAATTGGAATATGCAAATAGAGGAAATCGGAATCAATTTTTATGAAATAATTGTAATAAAGTAATTTGTCAAAACGGTACTAAATTTATAACAATCTATTTTTGAAAAAGAGGGGGGGGGATATTTAATTTTCGCTAGAATAAGAAAGGGAGAGGTATTTAGCAGATTTTGAGGAATTTTGTTTACTATGCCACGAACAACAAAAAAAGTAATAATGGGAAAATATTTTTTAAAAATTATATTTTGTACCTTGAGACACATGCATTAATTACTCGCTACAAAACTCTAAGACTGAAATGCCTTTTCTTTGTCAGATTTAGTCTGAAACATATTTTTCTGAGCAAAAAAAAATCTAATTCGTGTTTCCGGTAAAAGCATCATTTTTCAAGTCGCAGCTACAATAGCTGGAAAACAACTTAATTAAGTGCATTTTTTTCCGAATAGTTTTAAACTGAGTTTAATAAGATAGCAGTATATTTTATTTTCTCTCTCTGAATTTTAAGAAACAAAAATGTTTAACCTCCATACAAAAAGAAGTTTAAAAAACAGAAAAAAGGGAATTTGAAAAATCCCCCTTTAATTATCTTCTTATTTATGTCCACTTTTGTAAAGTATGAGAAAATATTTATGTATAGCTCTAAGTAATTATAATTTATTTCCAAAAATGAATAAAATCTTAATAATTAGTTGCCATAAGCGTTGGTAAACTAGAAACAAAAATAACTATTCTTTTTAGTTAGGTTATTGAAGATGATTTAATTAACCTTCAAGATCAAAATTTGTTTGGTTAAGTGAAAAATGCAAAGGGTTTGGTTTGCTTTTATAAATCGCCACTGCTCTTATATAGGTTTCACTTTGTATGTAATGTTTTTTGGAAGAAAGATATACTACTAACTAACCCTTTCTCATATGTTCAAGGCCGGAGACTTTTCCGTCGAGTCGTAGGTTCGTTTCTTGATGAAAGACATGTCAACTATTGGGGCTGAATCACGTGAAATCTGTCGAAAAATCAAAGTCATCCCGTTGGTGGAATGCGGGAGTTGCCACCTCTGGAATCAATCTCGTCACGTTATCGTAGTTAAAATTATGAAGTCTGTAACCAACAGTCCTCATGCAAATTCTATGTGTAACGTTAATTAACATCACTCAAAATCAATCAGACCTTCACGACGTTACGATAGAATATCACAAATACCTCAAAACATTCACTAAATATTTATAAATCATTTAAAAAACAGTCAAACTTTCATGACGTTACTGATACAGCACCACAGATATCTCAAAACGTTTACTAAATATTTATAAATAATTTTATAAAAACAGTGAAACGTTCATGACGTTACTGATAGAGCACCACAAATTCCTTAAAATGTTGACTAAATATTTATAAATCAAACGGATGTGAATAAGAAACCGCGCAAATACTCAATCCCTCAGAGAAATATAATTGGGCTCATTGTTACTTTTCTATCCACTTCTATCCAAATATCCAAGAGAAAATAAAGCTAAAATATTTATACTTTTATTATGTTTCAAATATATAGATAAATTATTATTTATTTGCTTTTTTAAATTTAAGTTGTTCGATTTTTAAAATGGCCACATAGCGCAATGTTTATAGTCGGTGGTAATTTCGTAAGAGTTGTGGATTCGAGCCCTAATGCCCCTAAACTCTTGCCTTATACAGAGGCTGGTGCATGATCAATCTGGTTGAGGTCCAAACAAGTTGTCGAAGTAGAAATTTTCATTTTTCGAGTCATCTTGACAGGTGACAGTTCGAGAAGAAGGTTTAAGAGCAATTGGTAACAAAGCAGATGAAACAGAAGAGATTTCTGAAACAGTGCAGTTTTCATTAGAAGTTATTTCCAAATTATGGAGAAATCTACAATGGTTAGATAAGGAAAGACCCTCCTCAATTTCCTGGAAGCAAGTCCTACAAATCTGGCGAGAGCCTTTTGGAAAGATTTTAAAAGGGATTTTAATTGTTGTTTCTTTGTGGAATATATATATAAGGAGGAAAAAGAGTTAGATTGGTGTTTGGGTCCACAACAGCTGCATCGCATTAAGCAAAGGGCAGCATCGCTGGTATTTACATTTCGCTTGATATTGCAACTGTTTTCAAGCAAAAAATCTTGTTTGTTTATCGCGCGTCAACTCCACCGTTTGGGCTTTGATTTCGTCGAGCTAAATGACATTGGATTGTTTCATTGGTTTTACTGGCGTCACACTAGAAGAAATACGAGGGCAACTGGCGATGGACCTCGTAATTTTAAACGTCGGTCAAAGAGGACGTCATCTGAGCAAGTACATCCCACTTCTTACTGCCACACAACACTAAAGGGAGGACTTCAAGCCTCAACAGATTTACCGTGCATCAACCCCTACTACCCGTCGGGTCTTTAATGGCATCAAGGCTCGAACCCATGACTCGATGAAAACCGAGTATGCGACCATGAACTCTAGGCTACCGCGACTACAATTAAGTATCCTAGCAAATGTTTAAAAAATAAAATTGGTTTCAATAAAAGGCAGCTTAAAGAATCTTTTTAAAAGGAA
Organism: Nephila pilipes; assembly: GCA_019974015.1. Lineage (NCBI taxonomy): Eukaryota > Metazoa > Arthropoda > Arachnida > Araneae > Nephilidae > Nephila > Nephila pilipes. The sequence continues at coordinate 294,772 of BMAW01056158.1, forward strand.
TAATAGCCTTTGTTGCTAAATATCTCACAAAAACCAATCAATCAATAGGCATCTTTTGAATCTGGAAAGGAATTTCAGCATACAAAAACATAACAAATAAGATCGTGAGATAATAGTAGAAGAAAAACTTAACAATAAAAAGTTCCCATTCTAGCGAAATCAATGTTCTATACTTAGTAACTAAAGGATAATAACTTTGGGGCAAAAAGGACAAAAAATTCATAAGTTATAAAGAGAGAGAGAGAGAGTGATCTTTAAGCCAACGACAATAAAAAAATCTATCAATGAAATTAACTTAGTAAAAATGTATAATACTTACAAATAATTTTTTTAAAAAAAATCAATTTAAGAGTTTATCAATTGAGATAACATGAATAAAAAGAAACCCTGAATGGAAATTGAGGAGTGGAAAATGAATGAAATTCTCATCAAGTTCATAGCCTAATAATCTATCCGTTTTTGACTATTATTAACACGTTGTACGTAGTAGTTAGTCTCAAAGCACAAACATAATTTTAGAACGGAAGATTTTTTTCCCAAAAGGAGATAGAGAGAGAAATTATTATTTAAAAAATAATACTGAAAGTAATTTTTGTCATCTTATTTAGAAATGTATTATATATTACTGATTTAAAAACTATATCGTTATAGATTTGCAAAAATTTTGATGGAAGTCATAATGGTAATCAAGCGATAAAAATTGCAAGAAACAAAAATTTGTTTCTGCAATTTCTTTTTCAGCACTTCAACTTAGAAACTTGTTAGAATCCTAGACACAATAAATGTTAATAGTATTTTAATGTATGATAACGAGTGAAACAAAATAATACCGTGTGAAGGAGTACAATTCAGAATTTGCATGTATAATTTTCGTACCAATGCGTACCCTGTGCATAAACTCCATTGTCTTTGCAATTTTTCCTCCTTTCGTCAACCATTTTCTCCAATATATGCATCCTCATATCCGTATATATTCTTCTTAGACATCATTGCTATGAAGATCCACCGTTTAGAGGAGTTAATGCACATTAAATCTGCCCACGCTCCAAGTCCTCCCACTGGCAAAGTACGGAATTTTGTAGAGAGAATTGCCATCTCAGATGTCGTTCACGTCACTTGACTGAGTTGACTAATGTTGCTTCTCATTGCGACGTTACCAAACAATAAATCTGTCCATTTGGTGGCTTAACCTAAAATAGAACAGTACCACAAGTATTGATTAGCACGAGGCATCTCTTCCCTTCTCTCTACACATTTCATCTATTTATTCTAATCGATCATTGCATCGGATTTATCATTTAATCAAGTAAAATCTTATTTATACGTGATCAGTGCTCTCGTAAGAATTCGTGCAAAATATTATTTTGCGTAATTCATATGCAATGTGTTAACTGTGATTTACAAATCAAGTTAATTTTAAAACGATTGAAGCGAAAGAAATAAATGGCCCATAAAATCAATTCTGTATTAAACTGTTCACTTAAAAGAGACGAGCAGTATTCGTTCCCTAATTTAATAATTTCCTTCTTCCCAATAAATGATAATGATGGAACAATATTTACTATTTAATCGCTGCTTATTCTGTTTAACGAGAAAAGGAAATCGAAACTCTTGTGCCAGAGATGATATAATTACGGTTTCCGGATGTTAACAAACGAGATTTCCGATAAGCCTTTAGAATTTTACCCTCGGGAAATTTGATTTTGAATAAGTGGCCCCAATGTCGGATGCGAGGAAGATTTCCATATTTGTTACTTTGTGCTGCAATCGAAACGATTATGATTCGCTTACAGGAGAGATTTCTCTCTATTTTGTTGCAATTTTTCTGAAAAAAAAATGTGCATAAAAATATTTTTGAAATGTTGATTATGGATTATTTTTTACGTTACGATTAAATTGTTTTCCAGTCATGGTTCAATGAAATATTTTATAAATATTAATGAAAGGAAAACTTTGTTGGCTTTCATTCTGAATTTAAATAAAGGTAAAAAAGATTAACTTAAAAAGAATTAAAATATTTTAACAAATTTAATATGTCCACTAATATATAATTTTTAGAATTAATGATAGTTGTCACTTAATAATAAATATGTTTATTTAAAAATAATCTATATCGTTTTTTTAATATTACATCTATATATCACTTGCTTCTCCTGCTACTTTTTCTACCACTACCACTACGTACTTTATCCACGCTATGCTGTAGCATCTCATGCCAAAGAACTTGGATATAATTTAAGGTATACGTGATCCGAAGTAATAGATTTAAGAAATATTTAGTACTTACCTTTATGTTAGCTCTGCGTTTTATATAACTTTAGAAATAACAAAAACTTACGTTTGTTTGGGTTTTGTGACTTAATGAATTACAACTTCAACATTATAAATTTGGGAACATCTTAATCAATAAGTAGAAGTAAGAAAATAGGCTTTCAATAAGAGATGGAGTAAAAGGAATAAACATAATTTTTTTAATGTATAATTAGAAAACATTTCAAGAGTTTATTCTTCTTTTAATCTTGTTTTCAAGTCATTAGTCATAGTACTTATTTTATCAATAATTAACTAAGTGAATTTTGGAGATGGAGGGGCCAACTCATGTGTCGCCCTCGTCACTTGACGGAGGCTCAAAATTTTGAGGTCTACATCTACTAGCTCTTGTGTTGTTGATATTTTTGACTTTAATAAACCATTAATCAATCAATCATCTAGGTATCTTAGATAAGCCCCCTTTCACAAGTTTTATTATAAATTAAACATTGCTTTAAACATAAAACAAAATTTAAGCTTTTTAGTACATCTTTAAGTAAAAGCTTCATTTTAAAATGTTATTTTACTTATCTTTAATTATTTTTAGTCAGGAAATTCGACTAAAAATAAATAAGAAGAAATATAGGAGCTATATGTGTGAGAAACATCAACGCACTTGGTAATTGTTAATTGTAAGGCCCGGTTCCCCAAGCCTCTCTAAATCCCTAACTGTCTGGGTATTGTATACGTGTAAGCAAAAAGTATTGTATTGTCATATGTGTTCAGATTTTTAATTGGAAAGACAGACATACACATTTATGAACAAAGTAAATTCATAAAAACTTGTAAAAGTAACAAATTTCGAAGGCAAATAACAAAATTTAAACTTGAAACCCAATTCGGCTCAAAATAGATTCCAAAAATGTGTAATCTTCAAAAGTTTTATTAAGAAATCACTATCGCGATTATAAGATAAAAGAACAAGAGATTTCAGTAACAATATTCAAAACGTTACAGTTAACGACTTTAACTCTCAGATGAGAAGAAAAAAAAAAGATTAATTTCAGTAGAGTAGAGTATTAAAGATTTAAACGTTCTTTCAACCCTTGAAGTCATGCGGAATATATTCACTAAGTCAGTAAAATTCCACCGTAGAAACGATTCATATAATATTCATGAGAGAGAAAAAGTGTTTGCATAAAGCTGAATGGAATGTTTTCTGTATCCAATAGGTGCCAGTAATTGTTTTCTAACTTCCATGTGTCCTTCGCTGAATATTTTCAGAAAATTTGAGTAGGTAAAAGAGGAGGTCATTCATAAAATGGAAGCCATTAAAACTTGATGTCAATAACATAACACGTTTCTTTTTTCTTATTAAACGTTTTTCAGATCCCTATTTCTGCCATACACAAAACATCTGTTGAATATAGACAATTTTCCTCGCACTTTTGAACCATTGTCTAGTGACGTAGTCGACGGTTCAATTAGAACCCAAACTCTACATGCACGACTACTCTATAAACTCTACATGCACAAACTCTACATGAGTATCCCCACTCTCTACATGTCTTACATGAGGATTGAGCTCCAACAGATTTAATGTACATCAATTCCACTACATTTTGAGAGTTTAGTGCAATGAGGTCTCTATCATGCGACTAGGTTGTAGTGTAGACGGATGTAAGTTTTATGTAATGACCACTCATCCAGCCAAGGCAGATAATTTATGTCTAAAACTTATCAATTCGGTAGTTACGTAGAACACTTCCGGTTATTTATTCCTGCCCGATAGAAATATCTGCTAACGACAGCCAAGGTGCCTCGCAATTTTGAACCACGGTCATGACATGTACGCTGGAACCCCAGAATCATCATTCATTCCATGCTAGCCTTTGTATTAATTAATTTTAATTGTTTATGAATTAATTAAGCGACGAGGAAGACATCTGCGCTAAACCCCCACTTTCTAAACTTCCACACCGCACCACCTAAAGAACTTAGATCCATGGCTGATTTAACGTGCATTATACTCACTGCATGGATTGTCTCTTATGGCATCAATTCTCGAACCCATGTAAGAAACAAAGCCAGCTGTGAACTCACGACAATCACTACTCTGCTACAGCGACTAAACCAACGTAAGTAATCAATGATACGATAGACACATAATAATTAGTAATTTTACAGAAGAATTGTCGTATTTTATATATGGAGTTAAATAATACTCACACAACCAGCTTTTTAAAGTTTGAAGTATCGTTAATAACTGCATAAATTCCTCTGCACTCAAATGCCATTTGCATTGTTACAAGGTCAAGGATTAAAATATAAAGTATGCACACGCATTTGAGACGCTTTAACAATATTTAAGATTTAAAAAATTCATCTATAGTCGTGATAGCAAGCAGTGTGGATTCATTTATATGAAATCTGCAGAATTCTAAATTTACTTTTTTGATCTTTCTAGAATAGATTTTTGAATCTATTAGGTTAAAAGTTAAAATCTAAAATTTGTGCCAGAGAGGTGTACTGGATATCGATGTAGAATTATCCAGATAGTAAATGAAGTGAGAATGTTTTTTTTCTTTTAAAATTTATCCGATTACGATTGAGGAGTACCAGATTGATTGAATGTTCAGTTTACGAGGGACGTGTAACAATAAAGTCTATTTTCTCTATCTTAAGAATATTTTTTTCAAGTTAGTAAATACCAAAGTGTTAGTACCGACTTCCTTCTTCGATTGGGGAGGGGGGCATGGCTCCAGCAGAAGCATAATTTTAATACTGAGATAAATTCCACGTTTTTACTTTTACTTGTAGTTTTACTTCCTTTATTAAATCAAAGGAAGGTCCTGCAAATAAGAACAAAAGATTTTATAGTTGTGAACATAATATGCAAAATTATTGGTAAGTAAAACGTGGAATAATTGGTAAATTATCAATGAACCACAATTTATCGATAAACAGGTTTGGCGCAAAAGCAATCCATAGCATCAGCCAACAGCTTACGGCATTTATTTTCACCACCATCGCTGAATAAATAACATCATTGGTAGATGGCCCAATCGAAGCAGGTTAGTCTTTACATAAGAATACTAACAAACAGAAGTCGAGGCACTGATCCATCGACCTGCCCCGGTTGCAACTATGCGGTCGAACAGTTTCTTTGGGGGCGCCCTAAATGAGATTAGGGATTCGGCATGTCGCGTTCACTGGGGCGTATGGGGATGTTAGAAGAAAGCTACTGGCCCAAGGTACGAGGAATACTTTTACCGCTGTATTTATGTCGGAAAGGACAAACTGTTCAATCAGGGATTACATTACTTAGGAACAGGAGAAAACAAGATACTGGAGCATAAAGATGGAACAATACTTCTTCAGAAATGAATACTATTTGTTTCGAAATTATTTTCAATCCATTATGAATGATTTTTTGAAAGATTAAATCATTTTTCTTACAATTTCTATCCGCTATCTGTCAAGTATATTTTAAATGAAAATGTAATCAGTTCCTTTTGTTTTAAGATGTTAATTATGTAATTTATTTTTTGAAAAAGAGGTATAGCTCTTCAAATATTCTAATAATTCCTTTTCAATCAATACAGTGTTTTTTGACGAGTAAACGAAAATCGAATGATAGGGAAATAATACTTCGTCAGTAATGAATGTTAAATGCTTTGAGATTATTCTCAATCAATTATGTTTAATTTCTTGAAGAATTAATTCCTTTTTCCTCAAAATTTCTACTGGCTATCCGTTTAGTATATTTTAAATAAAAAGGATTACAATTTCGTTTCGTTTTATGCAGCTGATTATGATTTTTTTAGAAAACGTTTTGCTCTGTAAATATTCTAATAATTTGCATTCCTTCAATCAATATAATGTTTTTTTAAAGGATTGATAATCGAATGCAAAGAAACTTTCTAATTTCAATTCCTATTTTACTCTATTTTCTATAAGAACGTGGAGAATGACAGTTTTTGCCTTTTATAGGATCATTTGCTCTTATAGATTATAATGACATATTAATTATTTTTGGGATTGATTTAAAAAAAATCATTTAACTTAGTAGATAAAATTAATTTGATTTTTAAGACACCTGTTTTGGTGGGGCGTATGTGAACCATCGCTATTTGAGTACTATTTAAAGGTCACTTAAGCATTTAATTTCTTTTTGTTTTGCATTATTCAAAAAAGTAATAAAATAATATCTTCATATAGTTAAATGTTTCAAGTCATTATCTTCTTCATCCCCCCACTAACCTTTATTCTGTATCATTTGATAAAGTTGGTGACAAGTATACCTCCCACGCCTTGAAAAGTGTTAATTTGATACATCTGTAAAGTTCTAAAATTTTACATACAATCATCGTCATCCAAAAAGAAGCAAGACATACAAATGCAAATTATGAAACAGTTTCGTTTCTATAAGATATGAAAATGATCCTATTGTCAGCTGTGGCAGCACCAGTGATGTCAACAAGAACTGAATTTACGGCACCACTTAGGATCTCTTAATAGGTTGCGTCAAAGCACGTAATTTTTATTTTAGCTCCTGTGTTTGGATTTAGTTTATCACTTCGAAATTTAGAATGCCTTTGAAAAGAAAACGACAGCCATTTGAACAGTTGGGCGCCAATCAGAAAGGTCACATTGTTTGAGTGCAGGATGCCGGGTGGTCATTCTGTCTGATTGCGCATCATATCAATAGCACACATATTACAGTTGATGGAATTATGAGCAAAGAAGTCATGACTCAAGTAGGCTCAAGAAGAACTACTTGGACTACGAGTATGGAAGATGGAAGAATGGTCTGTCAAGTATATTAATTACCACATTTTAGGATATTTTGCGAATAGTAAAGCTCTGTAACTCTCAGTACCATTTGTAGACGGCTTCAAAGTTTTGTATTGATTGTATATAGACCATTACGGAGATTTTCTTTGACTCTTCAGCAGAATCCCAGAGACTACAATGGTATCAAGAAAAAGCAGCATGGAGTCATATGGAATGGTAGCGGGTCATCTATAGTAATAAGCCTCTCTTTTGCCAGCATAACCATTCGTGTGTGTGGAGACACCGTGATCTGCGCCACGATGGATGATTTTTGGTTATTCATCCCACATTCAGACGGCAGGGTATAATACTATGAAGTGCGATTACCGTTTGTCTACAACAGAGTCACTTTGACTGTCTAAAGGTACGTTAGTGAGGTCCTTCAACAGGTGGTAATTCGTTTGTGAACGCCTATCCTATAACAATGCAATACGCGTGCATCTACTTCCGCCATACTTACTCTGCCGTGGCTAGTAGCCTCGCCATGTTTGTCTTCCATAGAACGGGTATAGGCAGTTCTGTTAAGACTCTGCCTCTATCCAAGAATTTATAAGATTTATTAGCCAAACCTCAATCTTCATGGATTGAGCTGAGTCAAGATACTATTAAAAGTGCTTACGACTGTATACCACAATATGTGACAGGGTACATTAAAAATAATAGTTGCCCCATACCCTATTGAGAGTTGTAATGATTTTGTATTTCTGACCAATAAATTTTGCCACACTAACTTCTTTAATCATTTTCTTCTCATTGTTAAGAGCTACCTTACTTTCAAATATTATTTCACCCCACTACACCATCTAAGTACGACATTTTTTTTTGGTAATACATGTATTTTTCTTTCTGTTCATTGTATATTGCTCCTAAGAGTTCGTTGTACTTTTTCTGAAATTAAATTCTAATTTAATGAGAGTTAATATCAAACACCCGTATAACGTATATATACAAGGTTATCCAAAATGAATCATCCAATCTTAAAATTCTATAATTTTTAAATATATATGTTACAGAATGATAAATAATACACGAATACAAATGAAAATTATGAAAATTTAATACATTATGAACTGTAGATGCGCTCGTATGTTCTGCATGAAGCTATATCATGGAAGCTCTTTTAGAAGTTCTTTAGCTACAGAAGAGATAATGGTATCCGAGGAGCAGATAGAGTTTCTTGTGCTATTGTTTGTACGATCTGGATTTTTCTGCATGAATTACATTAAGAGAACCGAATTAATCTATGCAAGGCTCAGAGTATTCAAAGCTGGTATCATCAGTCTAAAAGCAGTTGACACCTTTAAAAAGGGCAAAAGTAGGGATCGACCAGGTATATCTGTGGAAAATGTTAAAAAAGTGTGATATATATTTTATTACGAAGCCCGTCGAAATTGACAGTTAGCGCCAACTGGGAACTGGGCATTTCTGAGCCTACAATTTAACGAGTGTTAAGTAAACATTTGTTACACGTCATGTATTCTTCGCAAGCACTGAATCCTAGTGATAATGAACATCGATTGAATTTTTGTTTATGCATGCTGGAAATTATACTGACACTTGAAATGTGTTTGGCAGAATGTACACACCGTCTTGACAATAAACGTGCAACTTAAGAAATTTATATCGAACACTTGTAAAAAGCACTTGTATAATTTCGTTTGACTTACTATGATTACACTTAGCCTTATAGCTTGTCCCAACCACTACTTCGAGACATCAAAATGTCTCATTTTCAGAAAAGGAAGAAGCTCCCTCCACTCCCTCAGTCTTTTCTGTTGTGAATAGTTCAGGACGAGTGAAAAAAAATATAGTAACCCGTCGCAGATCTTAGGTTTTGTTAAGGAAAATGGAACATTAAAATACTTCAAATGTTGCATTTTTTTGTTTTCACATTAAAATATATAAGCCACCTTGCTATTTTCATATTTATTTAATGATGTGTTGTTTATAATAATTTGATAAATCATACATTCTAAAATTAAATTTTAAAATTAAGATTACACGTTGTGATGTTGGGCTATTCGCGGTTTTCTCTTCACTAACCTTGGGGCCTTTTAATTAAGATTGATTGCTTTTTCTAAACAACCTTTTTCCAACCAAAAATGAAACGTGAATATTTAAATTACAGGCAGGTAGAAATAAAATGAAGTGAGGGAGATAGGAAGTATATCAGCTAAGCTTGAAACACGCGATAGATGGCGAGTGGTTCTTACGTTTGGCAATTATTCCAGAGTCGAAGACGGGGTCGAGAATTGCTACAAGTTATTGACGGCATAGTGAAACTTAGAAGTCGAAACAGCCTCAACTCTAATGTATTGATAAGACTCCAGTAAATTAGATATTGGTGGAAAAAGTGAATATATAACTGAGGTGGTATTTTGGGAAAAAACAGTATACATTTGTTGTTATAATAGTAAGTTGTCCAATAAAAATAATTTGTGAAACCTGTCTAACGTCTTCTTGAACGACTTATTGACTCTTAATGCTAGTATACTGAGGGTACTTTTCCATTTTACCGACGCAAATCTCACCAAGCAGGCTTTATTGGCGACAACACACAGTATACACATATTCCGTTTGGCATCTGTTGTATAATTTTTGGCGACTTTATTGCTTGCGCTGGCAAAATGGAAAAATACCACTGAGTTTATCTATGGCGCAAGAGGCGAATAGGAATGTTATTTCACCACAGAGAGACACATCATAGAGAAAAATATCTGTAATTGCGCCTTTTTCTCAAAATGTGGCTTTTTACAACGTTTTTATGTTTTTCTTGGTGTGTGTCTGTCTGTCTGTTTGTGCATCAGTGTGTCATCAAATTTTCGATCGTTAATTTAACCAACATCCCCTCTAGCTAGAGCTCTGAAACTTTGGGAATCATTCTTACTCGCCTAACAATGCAATATTTAGACATTTACGGCAAGTTTGAACTAACATTTCAATATTTTTTTAATAATGCAGTTTAGCCCAACCACTTGGCGCGATTTCAAAAAATACTGAACTTAGCGATTTTTTTTTTGGTTGAACGTGAAGTCCACGAAGCGGACCAGGGTAGCCACATTTGGCAAAATTCCACCAAATAATTTGTTTTAATAAACTTTGCTAACATATAAAAACGTTTTTTTTTATCTCGAATTATTATCTATTTCACTTGGTGTGTGTGTGTATCATTGTGTTATCAAATTTTCGATTGTTCATTTAACCAACTTCCCATCAAGCTAGAGCTCTGAAACTTTGGGAATCATTCTTATTTGCTTAACAATTAAATATTTAGATATTTGCGACAAGTTTTAACTAATATTTCAGCATTTTTTTTTTCTTTTGGCTGCTGCAGCACTTGGCGACATGAATTACTTGGCGGTATTTTACCAAATATAGCTAGCCTGGTCCACTTCGCGGACTTAACGTTCAGCCAGAATGTTTTTTGCTAATGTTTTTAAAAACGTTGGTTTTTATCTCGAATTATTAGGATTCAGGAACACTTTGCTCAAAATCTGTTACATTCATGATGTTGATATTTTCCATATATTTTGAAATGAAGTTATTTCCCAAACAGTGAACCTATATTCTTTACTAATAAACACTCATTTATTTTGAGTTTTGCACAATATTTTTGTCCATAAACTTTTGGAAAAATTGAATCAAAATATTTAATTTTTTAAAAATTTTACTTTATTTAATTTTTGAAAGCATAACTACATCCAGTGTGTACAGAATGTTATCATTATAAGGACTTTGCAAATTTTGTAAATTATAAATGCAGTAGAGTTAATGCAAGATGCACCTAAATAGTAAGAACTTGACTTGCAAATTCCAATACAACTATTCGTTTTGATCATTAATATTCATTTCTGTAAATGTAATAATGTCTTGTATCTTTACATAAACAGATACAAAAAATATACATTTATCTCAATGTTAAAATATCTTCCATTGCTTCAAAGTTTAAAAATTTTGGGATTTTTTAGGGAATTATTTCATATCGAAGGTATCTCAGTTGCCTTAATTCTCATAGTAAATTTTTAAAAAAATAAGGGCAAAATAAAATGTCAGTTAGTTACGTTATACTAGTATAACTTAACTAGATTATGCTAGAGTAATTTAATATACTCTGATATAATAATCTAAATTATACCAATGTAGCTTGATATAATTAAATTATTCTTTCTTTCTTTTATTCCCACATACTGAGATAAACGTGATAAAATGGCATCGAAAATGTATCTCAAGAACAATCTCACTCATGTAGTGGTTTTTCTTTTAAGAATATTTAAAATATCGTAGATGGAAGAGAGGAAGACAAATTAATGCATTCAAACCAAAAGAATATTTTATGTAGTAATGGAGAATTTAAGATAATTATTCACCTTAAAATATTCTTTTACGAAGAAACAGAAATCGTTTTAGTTGAAACATGAATACTCTTCAGTAAAAAAAATCAGAATAAGGTTTCGAATATAAGGTATTCTGAAACAATCTTTTAAAATAATTTAAAAATTATACGGAATGTTTCAGCATCATTTACGAAATGTTTGAAAAGTTCAGAGCCGATTTGCGCCATTTTTTGTTCATGAGATTTGTATTGAAACTGTACATACCCATTACTTTGTTAAGCCTAAATTCTGCTCATAATGAGTTAGCGAGTTATCCTCTTAATTGGCATCTGGACGTATACTGCATTTCCAGCAAAACATTCTCTTTTCTCAGAGATTTTAAAAAATAAACGTAAAAATAAACATATAGCGTCTTCTTTGTTGATTTCAATAAGAGTTTGGTAATATCCCGAAATAGAATGTATATATTCAATGAAAAATAGCATTGACTTTTGGTTGTTATTATCAACATCGCGCTTAGAAGCAATACGAGAGTTATTAGCAATAGAATTAGTAATTTTGAGCCACGACCTTGTGAGGAAGACAACACCTTGAGTTGTACCATTAATCTCTAATATATTAATTCTCATGAAAATTATAGGTTGACAATTTTCAGAAGCATATGTGCTTCTCGGCATTTAACTCCGTTTCTTATATTTTCTGGCTTTGGCTACGCTTGTTCAGAACTGCTTTAAAAATATTAATTTTAAAAGATGATAGTAGGAATTCAAAAAGTTTTTTACACTTAACTCAAATTTATTACATTAGAGATTGAGAAATTAAAAGGATTTATTAGAAGAAATATTGAAAATTAAAGTTGAGAAAATTACTTGCACGCGTCGATGGTGGCATTGAGAAAGAGGGTATAGTTACTTTAACACATTGATTGTCACTTACTAGAGATTGGATTGATAGTGAATGCCTTGACATAGAAATAGTTTGTACCAAGATGCCAATATACTTATTATAGGAAATAGGATTTAAAAATAGTAATGAAAGATAATTATGAGATACCCAAGTATTATTCAAGTCTTTCAATAAAGAATTTCTTAACTACGCGTTGGACATCACTACATATCAAATTTTTCCCCAAATGCCACATTACACACGTAGCAGGCAAAAAGTGAGCCAAAATAAAAAAGAAAGTGACAATACGCATTACTTTTAAGTAAATCTGTATTATAAACGAATATACATTTTACAATGGCAGTGCCTTTCAAAGCTATCTCCAGTATAACTCATATCACAAGATTACATTTTCAATGAAAAATACAATATTAATTTCGAAACCAAGATCATTTATGGCTAGTTTCTAATCATAACTCCATGCCAATACCAATAGAAATACCCTATATGTAGTACAAAACAATTTTGAGAATTATCAATCAGAAGAAAATTTTTCCCCACCAGCGTGTGATTGACACATTAGTGACGGAAACATATCACACGCTAGCGCGTGATCGACTGTCAAAGTGTTAAGCTACTATCCAATGGGGTTGCGGCGTATCAGGACAATAGATGGAGAAAATTTAAGTGGAAATGTTGCTGTGAAAATTTAGAAACGCTGACGAAAAGTAAGACTTTGAGCTCCTACAAATTTACTCGTAACATTTAGAATCTCTTATTATAATCCATATTGTAACATGTGACTTGAAGGAAACATCACAGGTTACAAGATCAAGAAAATCCAACTTACAATTTCTTTGTTTCTCTATGTATCTTTTTATGAATATTAATTTACTTATAGTTTAGTGCCTGTTCTTTTCTTGATTGCTGAACTCTTTAAAGTAACCTAATTCTCCCGAAGCAAAGTCTGGTAACCACAGGTATTATTTCTCATGATTTTGAAGAAGTTGACTCTTAAACTCTATATCAACGTCAAGACAATGTTAGGCTTTAAGCCCCGACCTTTCTTTCTTTCTTATTTAAAAAAGCTGAGCTCCCCAATTAGAGTCTTAAGGCATGAAGCCAATCTCAAGGGAGCAACACCCTTTTAGCACGCCGAGCTTCACTTATTCAAAATTCAACAAAATTATACTTTAAAAATATTTGCTAAGAAGACCTAATAGTACAACGAACAAAATTTGAATTGGTCTTCTAAGAACCTTTATAAAGTTTAATTACGAACAAGAAAGGTTCCAATAAAAACTGATGACAAAAGGATTAGTAAAAATTAAAAAAAAAGTAGAGAAATATATTTGCTGAAATAAATTAATAGAGAAACATATATACAAACAAACATATTTATGGTAGAACATACAAGGTTTCCCTTAAAGGCCGTTCCTCACTCCTTTTTAACTTCCCAATAGTTGCCGCTTTAGTCATAAAAGTGTGACTAGTTATAATAAAGTAGTTTTACGTAACTACGTAAGCTCTCTTGGTGGAAAACCTTAGTGTTAGTGCTTCTATCTCGAAACCGGTACAAGACGTAGAGAAGAAGTGAATTGCAAAGTTGCAGAGCATCACCGATTTAGACGAAAATACACCCTTGTGTCCATTAATAATTAAAACAGGATGCTTAAGACGCACGTATATCTTTTCATGATTTCCAAATCTGTGACGTCACGAAACTTGAATGAAAAAGGGGAAAGTGTGTCTTTTGGAAGAAAACCTTGCCCATATCGTGGCATAGTTTTATCACATGTAATTCCCAATCGAGAGGGCTGTTGATCAAACCCACGGATTGTATCATCGTACTTATTGTTTTTACAAACAGAGTAAACAATTTGCATATACAAGTCGTATTGAAAAGCGAATCAACTCACCTCAATTTGCGCTAAATGTTTGAAATTCGTGTACTATGCAAATACATATAAAACGTCAAACCTGTTTATCTGAAATAGCTATAAAAGAAATATTCATTCATAGTTGTAAGTTTAAGCTCACGGTCATGGAGCGACTTTTTGAGAAATGAATATTGTGAGATGGTTCTGCTTTACGGTGAATGTGGGTGCAAGACAGTATTAGCAGGGCAGTTGTTTCCATGAAGGTCCATATTCTTCACAGAATCATCGCTCTGTCATGGCACCCCAGTAAATGGAATCGTCGACATTTCAGTGTTAAAGGTGTTACGCGAAAAGGTTTGTTTTGATTACAAATTCCCTTTCGAAAGGCACTTGGAATTGTTTTGCGGAATAACAGCTAGTGATAGATCATATTTTATTGTGAAACGAGTCACTGTAGATCCGAAAGCATTTGCCGCATGATCCTTCGATCCTCTTGCCTCGTCGTCTTCCTGATTGATCTAGATCCAGTTCTCACCTCGAGGTACTATCTCGTATTCATTGCTTCCAACATGTTCTGATGGCGCAATCCGAGCTCTCTAACATGAGAGCAACCTGTGGCTCATTGAGCAACCCGGGGTTTTCATGCTTATGGTGAGGCATCAAACTCTCTCACCACGTCTGCCGGACATTATTCACTTAAGAATGTCCTCCTACAGTCAGAATGTGATCGTTACGTTTATGAATTTTCCACTATGCGCCGGTATATACACGCCCCAATTCCTGATTTCAGTGTGCTGCAGGGTGTGTGGTCATGCGCATTGGCACCAAACTTTGATCATTTCTATATCGTACATCATTCAACCACTTTCCAAAGTATCGCGATTATAGCTCATTTCCTTCTTGGTGCACTATCTTCATTGTTCCTGAATGTATAAAGAAAGTCACATATAAACGTAATTATATACGAACTGTTAACAATCAATATTTGTATTTACGTTTACAAATTGCGTACTTATAATTTGATATATTTTGAATAAATTACTCTGCATTTATGACGTTGAAAATTGGCAGAGAACTTATAAGCAAAACATGTTACATACTTAAAGCTCCTGTCTACTACCAATTTTGATTTTATGAACGTATTGTTAATTCCATGAAATGTCTTCCTTGAGCCTATTATATTTATTTGAATGCAGTAATTAATGTGTTACCAAAATAACAAAAAAGTAATAAAGATTTTTGTTCAATTAAAATTTTTCTCTGATTTTTAAAATTGTTTAACTTTATTTTAGTGATAAGCGCATGAATTTTCTAATGAAAGATTTTCCAAAAATATGGATGAAAACGTTATTCCATTGAAACCTTCATTATTTTAGCTCTTCTTGATGCATTCTATAGCATTTAAATAAATACAATTTGCCTAGGTTTGAAAAGGAAATTTAAAACTCCTTAGGCTTAAACATACTTCTCAATAAATGAAAATTGGCTGTAGACGGGAGTTTCAAATAATTATAATTTCTAATATTAAGTTTAAAAAAAATTAATTTCTTAAATCTTATATACAAATGATCCGAAATTCCCATAATTAATGTACAAATATTGAGACAACCCTAAATTTTATATCTGTGCTCGCTGTATACGAATTGGTTGACTGATTATTTCCAAATATTATATCTACAAGTAACATTAGGATTAATCCTGACAGACTGCGTAATTTCGTTGCATACGATATAGCCCATATTCTATAATGAGCATAATTTAAGTTCTAAGGATAATTAGATTTTTAGGGAAGTGCGCCGAAATTCTAAAAAAATATATTTTGAGAAAATCTTTAACCTTTATATATTTCTCAGTAAATTGGCACGTTTGCTTAAATTATTTAAAAATATTCAATTTAAGTATGTTCTCTATATCAAAATCTCATTTAAAAAATACATCCACGAACTCGGCGATGCGCCCTCTATCTATTAAAATCGAAGTAAATAAAGGAAAATTTAGAAAAATATTAACGCCTCACCTACCTATAAATATATTCATTAAACAATAGCTCAACTACTCATATTTTTCTCTTTTATATATTTATATCTTTTGTTTTACCATTAAAGTTAGACGTCAATAAATAGTCAATCAATCACGATAAATAAATATTATGAACTTGATACCTTATTTTTGCGTGATGAATATTATTATTAAAATATTTCAAGTAAAAAGAATATTTTAAATACATGGTTATTCAAAATCCCTCATCCAAATTAAAAATCCCTTATTTTGAAATGACACAGGATGATAGTTGTTACGTGAATATAAAAGAAAAATGTAGAAATTTTATACTGGGAACAATAGACGGCCCTCGTATGTTCTTCGAGTAGCTATTTCACCATTCGTGAAGCGTCTCCGTAACTCATATGAACTTAAGCAACGGATTTGTGCTAATGTACAATCAATTACCACTGGCACTTTTCAATGTGTTTGGCAAGAATTTACATATAGATTTGACATTACACTTATAACTAAACGAAGTTATATCGAGCACTTAAATTTTTCCCTTTGAATTTGTGCATTCTTACAGCAACAATGTAAATTTTAAGCAGATAGCCATGAAATTGCAAAAAAGAGCTTATTGTGATCAGTGCAATTCAGTAGAAAGGTGATGTGTATGTATATTTCAGCTCCACATTTTCGACAGATGTTCTGCAACCGGAGATTGCTATTGCAAAAAGGTGATCCTTCCCTTGCACGTCTAATCTGAGGTGTTTTTATGGATGACAATGTACGGCCACATCGGACTAATGATGTTTAACAGCCACTGGAAAGTGAAGATAGCATTCGAAGGGATTGGCCAGCGTTCCTTCCTAATTTAAATTCCATAAAACATGTGTGAGATACCTTGGACAAGATATCTTGCGGCACTATTACACTCTCCGGGGAACACCCAACAACTGAAACAAATGCTGATTGAGGAATAGGCACTCTTACCTCATACCAGTTAAACAAATAATCTGGAAATCTGTTGTTGAGTATGGAGAGATGGTACGAAGCAACTATTGTAGTAAGAGGAGGGCATATCCCATACTAAGGAATATCTGCTTGTTGTTCTTCCTCTTAGACTGACAATCATAATCATTTGTAACTATACTATGAGTTGAATAAAGCCTTTTTTTGTTTGATTCTATACTATATACATTGTATTTTTTTTTGCGCAACTATGATTTCGTCATCTTTTAAGTACAAAATGCTGTCTCTCATTTCTGAATTTCATGTCTCTCAGATGATTTCTCTTGGACTTATGGCACGAAAACACCTATTGCTTAAGTTTTGCACACCAATGTATCATTCTGTGTAGTTTATTTATAAAAAATATAACATTTTGAAATCTGATGATTCATTTTGAATAACCCTGTATTTATATAGCCTTCAAAAATATCATGAATTATTATATATATAAGATTATAAATAATAAAGTAACGGACTTGGAGGCATTACTTACTAATAAATGAGAGAAATAAAATGTGAGTTTCAAATATTACTGCATTTAAACCTATAAATATATTCCTCAACTACATCAAAGATTATATAAAATAATTGTTGTATCGTTAAGAAAATTCGTAATACTTGTTCTCGGACAATCTCTCTTGCAGTATCTCACAGTAGTGCAATCTTCCTCTTTTATATTGTCTTCTGAGAGAGGAGGTTCATGAAAGAAAAAAGCTTTAGTACTCGCCTCTTTATATAAATAAGGTATTTGTGACGTGGGTCCTCTAGAAGAAACGAAAACAATAAAAAGGAATAAAATCATTACAAAATAACGTGATAAAACAAAAAATAGAGGAAAAAAGGGGCCTTGCAAACTATTACTAACACTTTTTGTGAAGTGTTCTGAAAATTCATCACTAATTAACATCAAACTAAAGTTAACACGCCCTAAACCTCCTAATTTTGAAGGAAGTCAAGCGAGGAAAATGACTTCTGATTAGGTACCTTACACTTCTTAATTCCACTTTAGGGAATTGAGGACTAAAAGCATCAACAGAAATGCTTTGTGAACTCCTTGACTGATTATTTATTTGCATCATACTAAAAGTAACACGTGACAAATCTCGTACTTTTGAATGGCAATCAAGTGGCGAAGAACACATTTCAGTAGGCATCCTTCATTTTTAATCTCTACTTTATGAAAAGGTAAGAAGTTCTTGGCATCGATAAGACAACTCTGAAAATTCCCTTGATAATTTACTCATTTACGTCATATTTACAGCAATATACCATAAACCTCCATAATTTTGAAGGTATCCAAGTGATGTAGTTAACAAGTGAGTAGGTTCCCTACACTCCGTAATTCCTCTTCATGCCAACTTGAGGACTGTGAGCACCAACAGGACTGTTCTGGAGCTTCTTTAACTAATTATTCATTTACGTCATACTAAAAACAACACGTGACTAAGCTCGTATCTTTGAATGGAAATAATGTCGCGAAGAACACATTTCAATATGCATCCTACATTCTTAATTTCCCCGCTATGAATATGTGAGAGCATTAATAGAACTGTTCTGGAAAACTCATTGTCTAATTACTCATTTATGTCACATTAAATGCAACATGCTACAAACCTGGTACTTTTGAACGGCATTTTTCTATAGAAGAAGTCACCTGAATAAACAATCCACACTTTTAATTTCAACTTTATGAATATATGAGAAGTTTTAACATTAATAGGACTGTTCTAGAAATTTTATTTACAATTTACGTCACACTTAAAGCAACTCCCGACAGACCTTGGTAATTTTAAACAGAAGTCAAATGACGAAGTAATATGAGTCTAATTTGCACACATTGTTAACGTGAGCACCATAAGCATGCTCTGGAAATAATGATGTAAATATTGATGTCGAAGCCTAAATATTGGGTTTAGATAAAAAAAAAAAAACAGTTTAACACGTATGTGTAGTATGTTACCATCGGATATATATATATAAAAAAACAAAAACAAAAAAACCATAGCTGTGCTTTGTGTCTACTTTCTGATCCTCGTATTTGAAACAAGAATATCAAATCCTAAGCTCTTTTCATTCACCGAAATTTTCACCTTGGATTAAGGTCATTCTTCTTAGACTGAAGTATTTTTATGCTTTTTATTCTCTTCCGCTATTTGTTACACTGGTTTCCTTTTAGTCTTTTTTGTGCCGGCAAGAGATTAAGGGTATTAGTGCCATAGAGTAAATAAATCCTTGATTTGAAACAAACGGTATCAGGATCTTTGAACAGAAGAAATAAGGGAATGAAGTGTTGAAAGCTTATCTTTTCGATTTTCTTGAAATAAGAGTAGATACATCATAAAAAACGATCTATGTATTATGGTGAATGGATTACATCTGCGAAAAGACAACCACAGTACTTTTAGAAATGATAAAATTGAATCTGATTCTATCATTTTCCTATAAATATCATGTTCGATAATTATATTAGGTTTATTTTTGAATTATTTTCATTGTTTGTTTTTGTTTTATGTCATTTCTTTTTTCCACAATATTTTTTCTTTTATATTTAATATCAGATTATAAATATTAAATAAATTAATTCTTGTGTCTGATGGTAAAATTCCATCGTCATTATTTTCGAGTTTTATTTTGGGCAAAGCAAAAATTAGCATATTTGAATATTTTCTAGAAGGCAGATATTGAAGTTTTAGCTCCTAATAATGAAAAATTCCATTTTAAATCAGAATAAAATCCAAACTTGACCTTTTCCTTATAGACTTATTCATAGTGTGTGTGGAAATTGTACGTCATTAAAACAGAAACACTTTAAAAACTTCCTCAATTTTATTGCCGCTGAGCAAAATTCGTATTAATTAATTTCCAAAGCTGTTTATTTCCTTAAGTTGACTAAATTATCATAGCCGATATTACCAAAAGTCATTCACCAAAAAATTGTCTAGAATTATCGAGGATGGAAAAATTTGGTATCAATTTGGTATTACGCCAAATTACAAATTTAATCACTTCCTTAATATTGACAAAATTTTCATAATTGAAATATGTTGTTGCCAAAATAGGGACACTGTAATAATTTCCTCAACTCTTGTTGAAATTGGCAAAAAAATAAGCAATAACCCAATTTTTAACTTAACTACTTTCTCATTTTTCACTATCAAATATGTGCATCGCAAAAAAAATCAAAATACTTTAATAACATTCGTAACTCTAATAAAACAGATATCAAATTGATATTACATCTAATTTTAAATTTGACCGTTTCTTTCAGTTGACTTCGCTCTCATAATCAAATGTGTGCAGTCGTAAAATTTTTTTATATTTCATATAACTTTTCCGCAACTTCATTGCAGTTAAACAAAATTGGTATTATTAAAACTTCTAAATATTACCACTTCCTAAAATTGATTTAATTTTCAGTCGAATATGTAATGTTTGAAAAAAATTAAGCTTAAACTTTCACGGCTCTTATCGCAGCTGAATAAAATTGCCATCCATTGATTTTTTATTTATTAACGTCACACAAAGAAGCAACAAAAGTGGTTGGCCACGGTCCTCGTATTTTTGATTCTCGGTCAAGTGATTAAAATGATATCTGAGCTGGCACCTCTTTCTCCATACTTCAACATTACGTTATTGGGTGGAAAGCTGGGACCTCTACAAGCTTTAGCGACGATCATCCTCACTAAACAGTGGGTGTTTAGTGATATTGGAGCTCCAACTCATGATTCGACGAATTCAATTCTGGTTGTGAGTCCACAATTATGACCACTGAGCTACAGCGGTGACGAAAATTGGAATCAAATTGTTACTATACGAAAGTCCAACGTTAACAAATTCCTAAATTTTCATAGTCAAATATGTGCCAAAAATAGTATAAACTTGTGATAAATTGATATTAAATTGGATAAAATTACCTAATCTTATCGATAAATTAGATAAAATTGATATTGAATCAAATTCTAAAGTTAAACACTTCCTAAAGTTGACTTAATTGTCATAATCAAATATGCGTTGTTATTAAAATAGGGAGACTTTAGTAACTTTCTAAACTGTTATGAAAGCTGAGCAAAATAAATATTAACCAAATTCTTAAGTTTCCCTCTTCCTCCGACATTAAAACATTAACATTAATAGTCAAAAATAATACAATCAACATTAATAGTCGAAAAGTAGAGTCACCCAAAAATTGGGAAACTTTAATAACTTTCGCAACTGTAATTGCAGCTGAAGCAAATTGGTATTTTCCAAATTTTTAAGAATAACGCCGCTTCCTCATTTTGACTTAATTTTATTGTCGAATTTTAAAGTTGCCAAAAGCAGTCTAAATTTCACAACTGCTATCGTAGTTGGATAAAATTAGTACCAAACTAGTATTACACCAGATTTCAAATTAACTGTTTCCAAAAGTTAAGGAAATTGAAATATGTATTACCAAATTTCTGATAACTGTAATTCACTTATTTCTCGAATTGCTTTTAATAATTCATATTCATAGCAATAATATCACTTTTTCAATTTTTTACTGAAATATTCTCGACTTCTTACGAGAACATTTTTGTTAGGAAAAGGAAAAAAAAAACGTAACTGCAATAGCTCACCAAATTATTTTATTCTCGTTAATAACAAAAAAAATTGTATCCTAGCCTCTTCAGTTTCCCGTTTGTTCGGGAAAACAATTTTTCTTCTCGCTTTTCAATAGTTTAGTGTTATAATTATTTATTATCTAAGAAGCTAAACAATCATTTTGTTTGAATATTTTGTTTCTCATTTATGACTCTGAAATAACTTCTGCTTTCTAATTTTTCGAAAAAGCAAATCTATTTTTAAATTCTATAATGATTAAATTTTGCTGTCTATTTAACATTTATAGTATATCTATTTCCTATATGATTCCAGGAAATACCAACTAATTCAACTACATTTATAAACTTGCTGTGATATTTTATTTACTAAATCATTCTTTCTTTAGAGGCTTACATGAGGCTCCCTTAAATTTACTCAAAATATTATTTAATAATTAATTTTCATGAAAATAATTTTGTCCTTCCATTTCTATTGTAATATTTTACAATTCCCCTGTCGAAGAGCGATTATACCAGCTAATGTACACACACACACACATATATATATATATGTGTGTGTGTGTGTGAGTGAGTGTGTGTGATGACCTGTGCAACTGCATTGTATTAACTTTCTATATAATTTTTTTTTTTTTAGTATTCCGCTCAAATACGTGTGTCAGCCAACTGCACCTGTTTGATCTGTAGCTGTCCCCTTGCTCTTAGCTTGGTGTAAAAGTTGATGGAATGTTCTTCGTGCCCTCTGCTGTCAAATTGCGTCACTCACTACTCAGTATTGGAATTATTTCCATAATAAAGGGATTGTGATGTTATCTACCTCTTTTGGTGTCGATTTTTTCAAAATTACACTATAATACATACGCCAAGATGCTTCATATATATATAACTGTAATTAACAGATTATATATCTATAATCTGTTAATTACCGTGAAGTTCTTAATTTTCTTAAATTTTTTAAATATTTTGCTAATTTTTTATTTACATTTATTATTATTTTTATTTTTGTTTCCTATTTTTTTTTTATTTTCTCCCTATTTCTAATCTTTATTTCTTTATTTATTAATTTCAATTTATTTTACTATTCTTTTTTGCTTTTATTTTTGTCTCTCTCTCTCTCCTCTTACATTCTTTCCTTTTTCCCCCTGCAGACCGCTACTCATTTTTAAGGTATAGTTCTCATTTTTTTCTACTGTTTTTTTGTGTTTTCCTTCATGTATTTAATTTTAAAAAAATTTAATAATTTTAATATTGTTCAGTTATGTTGCAGTATTTTTTCTATATTTTCAGTTTTATTTTTACAATAAAGAAATTTCATTAAATTTATTTCTCTTAGTGATATTTTAAATTAGTCAATAATTATTCTTACTTTGGAGGTTAATTCTTGTGGAAGAATGGTGGCATGTTAGTGAGAAGTTTTGAATAGATTATGCTGCTAAGAGTTTGTTAATTTTTGTCCTCTTATGATTTTTAGAGCATTACGTTCACTATGTTTTGGAAAATTTTATAAATCCTCTTTCTACTTGTTTATTTGCAGTATTTAACTTGTTTCTTAATTCAAAACTTTGATGATATGTCTTTCAGTTTTTGTATTTCATTAAGTTTGAGTTTGCTGGACTTCAGTGTTATACTTAGTTTTATAATTTTATAAAAAACGTTAAGTTATTTATAGGTGTAAGATATTTTAGACGATTATTAAAACGTACTTTAGTATAATTAAATCTAAGTGAAAATGTTTCCATTGTTTGCCTTCTTTTTTTCCTTATGGTCAAATTTCTGAATTTCAAATTTTTGACTTTTTTTTACTATTTATAATATAATTCACTGCAGTATAACAGTCGGATCTGTAATATCGGAATGAACATACATTAATCCATTCCAAAATATGGAAGAGTAATGATTGCATTATCTCCAATTTCCTAAGCTTTTGCTTTTCTATTATTTTACTTTGTTTTAAATGGTTTTAATTCTTAAATAGTAAGTAATGAGTATTTAGGATTTTCGGGTCTTAAGTAATAGCTAAATTGATGTATTGAAGTAAATGTTTCGCTGATTTTCGTAAGTATTTTTCGTTTGATTATATTTGTAATTTGATTAATCTATATGATTTTTATTTTAGTTGTTTTGGGCTTTATATGTTCTTGTTCACACACACACATCTATCTATCTATCCATCCATATATGTGTGTATGTATTTAAAAATGTAAAATTGATTAAGAAATTTTTTTACGAAACTAGATAAATTAAGTTAGTTCATAAGTTAACATTATAAGAAAAGGTAAAAGTCACAATTGAGCCATTAAGAAAAAATATATAAACCAAATGAAAATAGACAGATAAATTGAAAAGTGAAAAGTGAATGATAATACATAACTCAAATTTAACTATAAAGGAAAAAATATATATTTAAAAGTAGGTAAATTATATATATATAAAAAAAAAACAGATGCATCGGAAAAGATGCAGAAATGGAAAAAATCAAGAAACCAAAAATTTGAAGATAAAACAAAAACAAAAAAAAAAAAAGAAAAGAAAAAGAAAATAATATTTTTAAAGTTGCAATAGGCTTTAATTTGTTAGACGGGTTATTCTAGATTTATTAGACACATCTGTCGATGTATAATTAGTAAATAAATTAGATACTAATGAGAAATTTTTTTAAATTATACACAAAATCATATTTAAAAACACTACCTTGAAAAACCAAAATTAAAATAAAATTATAAGAACGATAAAACTACCAATACTACTGAATTAATGGAAATATTTAATAGTAATAGTATATTTTGAATGTCGTCAGCTTTTTTAATATTTTTTCAAAAATATTTAAATCTTCTTTTAAATTTTTCTCCTCTGTGTTTCATATATTTCTCTGAATTTAGATATATCTTGATAATTAGGAAAAGAGTGAGTGATAATCTTTTAACCATGAACATGATGTAACGTATACAATATAATTGAAGATCCATTTTGTTCCCGATATCGGGTGCAATCATTCAAAATTAAATTTTCCGGAGATAAATTTCGAAGAGCTAATCGGAAATCTCATCTGTTACCTAGCAACGACAATTATCGCATCTTCGGTTGAACAGTTTCAATTTTCTTTCTCATTAAGCAGAGCAAACTGACATTAATGAAAAATATTGTTTCATCCTGAATATTCTTTTTAGTTGAGAAAATATTTAAACATGGCACGGTTATCATTATGTAAGAAAATGGTTGTTATCATCATTTGAATTACACGCAAGATTGGATTCAAATGTCTACTAATGTGATAAAAACTATAGATCCTGATGATAGTTTGAAAAAGGCTTAAATGTAAAAAAGGTAGGTAAAATACTATTTTGTTTAAGGCTACCTTCACCTAGTGTCATAAACACTGATCGAAATTTTGAACACATTTCAAAGTAGAATGGGTTTTTTTTTCAATTTCCATATAAATTTTCGACGTCATTACACATGTATCTGTTTATGATACAGTATTTTTAAAAATTAAAAAAAAAAATTATGTCTATTTAAAACAGTAAACAGTTTCGATACCCCTTTTCTTCATAATAACACTGATAAAATAAGCATTTTAATTTATCCAGCGCAATTATCGTTTTATCTAATATAACATGAATAAATATAACGAAAGGTTTCTTTACTTAAGTTGGTTGTAAAATAATATCTGAGAAACGTTGCGTTTTTTTTAATACGCGTAACGAACGAAATCTTTGAATGCTACTTTAGTAATTAATAAAAAAAATGATGACATTTATTGAATAATAGCTCCACTTTAATGTAATTGTACTTTTCGTGTTTTGTGAAATACAAATAACAAAATTCTCGAATGTTACTTCGCTAAATTATTAAGGTTTTAACGTGGTATTTACTGAAAAAATAGCTGCACCTTTATGTAAATGCATATATTTGCTTTTTTAAAAATGCTCATATAAAAACTTCTTGCTTGCTGCTTCACTAAATTAAAATGATTTTATTCTGTTATTAAGGGAAAAATAGCTTCACCCTAATACAGTTGTAAATTTTGCGGGTTTTTTTTAAATACACGTAATAAACGAATTTTAAACGCATATTTACTGAATTATATAAACCTTTCATCGTGGCATTTATGGAGTAATATTTGCCCTTTAATACTCGTATAATTGTAAATTTCCAATGAATCTTGACAAAAATGCTTGAATGTCGATTCACTGAATTATAAAAGTTTAATCATAGAATTTACATAGAAAAAACTGAACACTTACATGAATTTTGCGATTTTTGAATTACTCGTAACAAAAACTTAAACATGTTATTTAACTATACTCGTATTATAATAATTTTTACATGATACTAATGGAAAAATAGCTTTGCCAAAATATAGTTGTAAATTTTGCGTTTTTATTCATTTTGAATTGCACCTAATAAACAAACTTGAGTGCAAATTTGCTAAATATAAAAGTTTTATCATCGTACTTACAAAGGAATTTCTGCTCCTTAATATAGTTGTAATTTTGAGTTTTTTTAAATACACAATAAGCAAATCATAAAGGCTGTTGTTGTTGTATAATATGTTGATGATCTGATTGAAAACTATTATAATTATAAGAATATAATAGTTTTAATGTAGTATTTAGGGAGTAATATGTGTTTTCTAATGTTACTGAAATTTTGTATTTTTGATGTACTCCTAATAAAAAAAAAAATCTTGATTGCAAATTTGCTAAATCATAAAAGTATTGCCGTGTTATTTACGGAGCATTATCTTCACCCTAATGTAATTGTAACTTTACATTTTTTACGAAATACATGAATAAACATATCTTTAATGTATATTCATGGAATCATAACAATTTATTTTAATTTTTTTTGTAGGTTAACAACTGCGCTCTGTTATAATTTTAATTTTGCATTTCTAAAATAAAGCAACAAAAAAAATCTTTCATACAAATTCGCTAAATTATAAAAGTTTCATAGCGGTATTTACGGAGGAATAGCTACTCCCTAATGTAATTGTAAACATTTCCCCATAAACTGATTCCTAGTCCCTGGACTACACTTTAACTAAGCCCGGATGCATAATTACATTCCATATTCCATTCAGTACCTTCCCCCTCTCATCTGAATTACTAATCCCATTTAGAGTATTACATTGCACTTAAGGAACGTTATCCATTACACTTGATCCAAAACTGAATCGCATGCACCCATCTCGCAAGAATAAATTTATTAATAAATGTGTAGCCGTCCTCGTAGAACATCACCCACACTGAGAGAAATTTGGAATTCAATATTTGCTTCGCAGAATTGATGTCATATTCTCGAAATTCTACATCCTTTATGACAATAACCATAAATTTGGACAATAAATTGAGCAAATAATGTTAATTTTATGTTCATACGCTCTATTAACCACTTTCTGCGCCATCGAAATGGAAGCATTCATCTCGCTTACGATTCCGAGGGAGCGGAATGATTAATAAACCTGTTGGAGTCATTGTTCAACAGACTTATAAACGATTCTCAAAATCCGAGCACAGACTCGTTTTATGAGTCATTGGACTCCGAACGTCAGCCTCCTATTTTTAGGGAAACATTGAGGAATAGAACTGCTTTAAAAAGCGAGAGAGAGATATTTGTTTTGTTCTCAACACATTTCTGAGATAAATAAATCTTACTTTCGATAATGGATTAACAAGAGGAAGAACACGATTTGGGAAATTCGGTTGGGAATGCGACTTGGAAGGTTTGCCGTACACCTAAGAGGTGTTCACTTATGATAGTAGCAAAGAGCACTAGTCAGCCAATTTCGACAAAACAAAAAATAGTTTATAGCGCACCTTACAGAGGGGTTTTCAAAGTTATTCATCCAATTATAAAATTTTACATTTTCATAAATAAACGACCCAGAATGATAAGTAATACATGAATGCAATTGAAAAGTGTGGAAGCGTTTCTTACAAATGCTCTACATAACTTCCTTTAATTACACATATAATGTTTATTCGATACGTTAATTCGAACTAAAAATGGAGTAAAGTGTCAGTGGTAATGGATTGTTCAACAGTAGAAATACGTAAGTTCATATAAATGTGTGGATAACTGAGGCGCATACACTTTATTATTTACAAACTCGCAAAAAATGAAATCGCATAGGAATCACATATCAGGTCACTTAGGAGGCCAGCTGTATAACATTAAGTCACTTGGTCCAGTATGACCAATACAACCATGAGGTATCCCCGTGAAAGCTTCTAAAACAGCTATCGTAAAGTAGCTTCACAAAGAACTCGCGAAGGCCGTCTATTTTTTTTCACATTATAAAACTTCCTCAGCTAACATTTGTATTTATGTATTATTTATCATTCTGTGTCGTTCAGTTTTGAAAATATGTAATTTTTTGAAATCGGGGAAATCATTTTGAATAACTCTTTATATCAGTTTACCATCAAGAACGATTAACCACATCACAGATCTAAGTTGATTCCTTGTTAGCCGGTTGCACTGGGTTCGATCCTGCAATTTCGTATTTTTTAATATGTGCTAACATGTTGTTGTTTTAAGAAAATGACGTCAGCAAAAATGCATGGGAATAAACTAAAATATACATGGTGTTAGGCTCAAAAGACTGAAATACGTTCTGATTACAATAATTGCATTTACTTTACTTTTAAGTTATATTTACATTACCACGATATTTTTATTTTAATATTCCATCGTCTGCTTTTATTTTGTAATCTGAAAAACATATTATTGCTTACGTTAATCATTTATCTTATGTAATTTCATTTTAATATTTAATTTGATAGTTGATTTTAATGGCAGACTCGTCTGCTTTTATTATTTTTTTGTTGTTCAAATTCGCAACATTTTTGTACTTAAAAATGTTTTGCTCGTGAAAGTAGAAATGCATTAGGAACTTGATGAATTTGTCTCTGAGGAGCCTGGGGCTTAGATATACGTTTAATTTATAATAATTATTTTCATAGTGAATAATTCCAAATTTGAGTAAATGCAAGACATTTTTTTGTGTAATTTTCAAAATTTAAAAAATAAATACAAAGAATATCAACATTTAAGAAAATCTTCACAAAGAGAGTTTTTTTTTCACTATAAAACGTATTTAGAAATAGCTTGATATCTATTCTAAAACCAAAACACGAGACATCTGCAACAAATAGCTTATATTGAAAGTCACAGTCACAAGAAAGAATATTAAAACTTTACTGTTATGATTAAAACAAAATAAAGCTAGTTTTTAAAAAAAATGATAAAAAAAAAATTACTGACAGTTTTAAAAAAGTGGCGTTTCTTTGTTTATATTTTCAAACATTTGTATTTTTCACACATATAAAAACAATATATCAATAAGAGGATAATGATTTAAAAATATTACTAAATAAAAATAAAAAAAAATTTGTTATTTTTGAGGTACGAATTCTCCTTTATTTACATAGACTATAACATTAATATATTGCTCGAAAAATTACATTTATTTCAATCAATATTCTTACATAGAATGGAAACGGAAGATATATCGATGTAGGTTTAATTAACTGTATTTCATAGACTTTTATTGAAATAACAGTTTACCAATGTCTAACAAGCGTAGAATTGGATGTAGAAGTATTATGGGATATGATCTACGGTACTTTGTTACAACGAAACGCATATATGTTTTTTACTGGAACTCTATGGGATATTTTTTGGATTAAATTTCAAAATAAACACTGCGAAAGAAAGATTCAAGCAAAAAATTTCATCTTTGAGATTCTCCGCCCACAACGTTCATCCTCTTCAAGAAAATGTGTTTACCAAAGCAAGGATAAGCACAGGATCAGACTCTCATCCTTTTCCCAGGCGTCACAAAAGACAGTTCTAAAATTGTGTTCTCGTGTTTTCGTAGGTAAACACATGCATTCAATACCTTCATATGGTTTCGCGAAATAGAAAAGAAATATGTATAGGTTTATGTCTTTCTAAGCCGGCAAAACGGGTTTTGATATACTTCTATAAAAATTCAAGGAATGAGATCAAATTTACTTCACGTAAACATCAAAATACGATGTAATATTACAGATATGTCTCGCAGAATTGTTATATCTGCATCTGAGAGACACGCAAATATCACTCAAAGAGATCGAGCTCACTCTAAGGAGTTAGAACCACCCACAGATCTTTCGAAACAAAAATATCATCACAGAAACGGGAATAGACAAAATTCATATTAAGTTTTTCATTCTATAGGGATGAGTCATATGAAAAACTAACTGAACTATTCTCTTACATATTTCTGGTGTATTTATTTTAAAAAAAAGTTCCGTATAAAACCATAAGTTAACAAGGAGTATGTCTAAGATTAATTTGCTTCCAAAAAAGATAAAATAGGTTTTTCAAATTTTCATGATATTTCAAATATTTAAGACGATGAAGTGTATTTATTAAGAAATGGGGAGCTCATCTTTGTTATTATATGTCACTCACAGCTGCTGAAAGCCCTCATCAGCAAGTCACCAGAGCAAGGACTACACAAGAAAGAAGCCGCCGGGACTGTAATGTTCTACGATAGTTTTTAGAATGTAGGAAAAGCAGGACTTGAGACGAAGCTCTTCCGGAATGCAAACATACTCAAGCATGTCAGTAAGAAAGTAAGACTAAATTTAAAATAATTAACTGTTTTTCTGTAAATTGGTACCTTAATATATTTTCTTCCATTTAAAATGAGTAGTCCCTAACCTTATTAAGTGCATTGTGTAACTTGGATATCGAACCAAATACTTTGGGTGGTTATATATACACAACAAAATCAGAAAAATGTCGGAAAAAATAGTATTTGATTCTATATACACAAGAATAATCAAGTTTAATCTTCCAGCAGCTCTAGTTTTACCCCCTAGATCTTGGGTAAGTTTTAAATATTGTTCTATATTATACGTTGATTTCAAAAGTACCGGGAGAAACGACAGATAGCAAAGGCAAGACAAGTTGCTTTTTTTATTATGTACTGCTGTCTATTCAGTGATACGGAAACGAATTTGACAGCGATTCATAGATCAAAATTCCATTGACTCCAAATCAAAATTCAATTCCTCTAACTTTGATTCATCGCAGTCATGTTTCGTCCAGTACTCACCGTCTACAGAATCGGAATTTATCATTATACTAGGGGATATCTTAAAGGGTTAATTACTACTAAAATAATTTAGATATCTGGATAAAGTTTATTTTGCATAATAATTTATCCGTATATATATAATGTTGTAAATTACAACTATTTATGGTGATTTGTTTTAATTCAAGAAGCAGCAGACTGAAGTAACCCCAGCATCGTAACGTTTTTTTTATTATTAACTAGAAGGGTTATAGTATAGTTTCAATTTTTACTAAAAATAACCACCAAAAAATTTAATATTTATTTATTATTATTATTCTTTACATATATATTTACCTTTAAGAGTTATTTACTTCTCCAAGTGCTTATTGATCTTTCGAGCGCCCTCATTGCAGAACTGATGAAATATTCTCCAAACTACAGGCGAGTATCAGTTAAATCTGCAGTTACTTGAAGCCAAACATATCAGTTTTAATAGATGTGATTTGCAACTTAACATATATAAGTATCAATAAATGCTCCAGAATATTTCTATCAATATACATAACTACATACTATGCTCTCTCTCTTTATATATATATAATATCTGTTATTCCTTAGTAATAATTAATACTTTATGATATTTTTAGTGCATATGTGTGTGTGTGTGTTATTTGTGTATAAAAGTGTTTACATAATAATTAAGGCTAAAAACATAAATGTAACATATATACAAAATCATAAGAAATACAAACTAAAGCTAATAAAAAAAACTTAAATTAATTTTAAAAATATTAGAATTATTAAATTGTAAGTATTACCGAATTAATCAAAAAGATTTTGAAAGGTTTTTTTTAAAAAAAAAAAAAAAAAACTACAAATATTCAGGTTACAAATATACTCAGAAATATTGAAAATAGCACCAGAAGAAGAGCAGAGCTACAATCACCAAAAACTGATCTTAAAGTAGTTGAATATGTCCGACATTAAAATAATCCATGTTTAATTGCCAATGCGCATAACCACACCTCTGCTGTCAAACTGCGAAATCAGGAAATAGGTCCTACATAATCTGGCGTATAGTTGAAGATGCATTAACGTAGCGATCAAGATTCGAATATGAGCGACAAATGAACGAAACAGACCAGTTAGATGTGAAGAGCATTTCGCAGGGTAAATGACTTTGAAAGAGACCTGGCTATTAGCAAAGAAAACTACAGGCTGGTCAAAGCACCATATATCTTGCCTGGTCTGATGGTTTCAGGAGTGGCCGACAGAACATGCATGGAACAATGGACACGAAGATGGTATTCACGTGCTGAGAACCGTTTCAGCGGCGGCAGGAGCGACGACGAAACAGCAGAATCGAAGAATCCTGTGGCAAGCGCTTGTGGATCCACAGTGACTCACGTTCCACGATGATACAATCAGATAATAGGGAAGCCATTGCTCCACAAAACATTACCAGACACCTTGCGGAAGTGAATCTATCTGCAATCATAGAGCCATTTTCATGCATTACCTTTAGCACCGAAACATCGGCAATCAGTCTACAGTGTTGCTAAGCCAGAACGACGTGACAATAGATTGGCAAATCGTGGTGCTTAGTGATGATTCGGTTCGTTTGAGGACAAATGAAAACCTAGTACTGATGTCAGTCTCCTGGTGAATAGTAGATTCCGCCTATTCTGTCGCGCGATACGCTGCCCGTACTATAGGTGTAATAGTCTGGGGGGGACGGTCATAGCCTATGATAGCCAGTCAAAACTAATGAGTGGTACGTAGAACCTTAACGGGCTGGCGTAATGTTGATGAATTCATGAACTACACATGACACCTTTCTGGAAATATTCAAGAGGCAATTTTTCAGCTAGGTAATGTCTTCCGGAATACAGCTCGTGTATACCTCAAGACTATAAAACGTCCTAATTTAAGATTTTCTAAGATCCCCAGATTTGTCTCCGTAGAGCATTTGTAGACCCATCTGTTTTAGAATAATATTCGTCGTCTGATCAACTAAATGCCGTACCGTGTTATGACATGTATTGCTACTGAACTTTAACCATTTTAGAATTTAGATTAAAAAATTATATTAAAAAGGAGTATCCATTTCAGCAAGAATGTGGTGAATCAGTTCCAATATACATTTTAGTTCTGTTGTAATAATTCAGTTCAAAGAGTTATGCGATGAAAGTAGATACAATAAAATCGAAAATAACGTAAGATGACATACAGAGCTATGATCTTATAAAAGATTGGACATAAAAAATATTCCTTAGTTTCACTTTAGAAGAAATGCTGATACGACTAAAAGAAAACAACTAATTTACAATGTTTATAAAAGAAATTACTGCTTGGCAATAGGAACTTTTAATGGATTTTTTCTTTTGTTTTGTTGTGGTCATTCGGAAAAAATCCAGGAGGCTCCTCTTCTTTTTGGTGCACTGAAGTTCCATATACTTTACGCATCATTCTTCAAAAGTGAAGCACATCTCTCTCTCGTGTATACATACAAAAATTCTATTTTAATTAACTCTTACGGTCAATTGCTTACAGGTATCACTAATACAACGATAATAACTATTTGGTAGTTTGTAAATATTGAATTTTTTAAACATTTTTGTTCTTATGTTGGCCTTGGTCATGGCACAAAAAGGAAAAGTAATTTTATGAGCAGCAATATATTTATTTCTGTTCGCCAAGAGAGAGACCGACATCCAGGAAACAGCGGCGAACGCAATAAAGGCCCCACTCACTTCAGTGAATTTAGATGAGAAGAGACGAAATATTTCCCTGTTGGCTTTTACAGGAATGTTAAAATAAAAAAGTTATACAGATCACATGGAAAGAAATCTTAAAGAGTTTTTAAGTATTGCTTGAGGAGACTGTGGTTATTGTAACGGATATCCTATTTGTTTATAGCAGGAAACGCTGGTGAGCATTATTGAGGAGGTTTGATTACATAAATTATTAGATCAAATGCATGGAAGGTTATCAGAATAAAGATGAACTCCTTAATATGATGATGATTAAGAGTATAGGATAAATAAAGGAATTAATTACATTTTCAGGTAAAAATCTTTACACACACACACACACACACACATATATATATATATATATATGTAATATATATATATATGTAATGATAATCAATAATATCATATATATAATATGTATATATATAGCAACAGTATTGTGTATCTATCTATATGTATATATATATAATGTATATAATGTATATATATAAATGTATATGTTTATATACATATAATAACTCTAAACACACATATATATATACATACATACATGCATATATATATAATACATGTAATATAATATATTTATAGATAGATAGATGATTTCACGTCTGCTTGTAGAAATATTCAGTCTAAGAAAAGTTTCCAGTGAGCTTACAAGCGACTTATAAGGAAGGTACATATGTATCTTAGAAATGATGTGTATAAATAGTTATTTGGAGTATTTAAAATAGTGCACAAAATTCTTTAAGATAGCTTTCTTGCGTCTTTTTTTAATCTTACTATCGAGTCATTTATTTTTTTTTCATCAAAAATAATGCTTTTAATAGTTTCAACTAATGGAATTGTGTCATAATTCATTGATTTGTTTTCTCTTTGCACAGAATAATTATGTTCTCACTCAACATTCTTGAATAGTTCACGAAATTATTCCCCCGAGGAGCTTTAGAGATATTTTTATCTCTCGTGGATTTTACTGCCTTTGATAAAAAAAAAATAAACGACGCATCTCCGGGATATATTAGCAGTCCTTCTCTTTTTTCTATCCATCCTCTTGCCGACAGTGGGGGCCCTACTTAAACAACTTATCACATTCTGAAGTTATCACAACTTATCACACATGAAGTGACACACTATCACACATTGACATGATGCGTCACATTAGAACAACTAATTTGTACATTTTAAATATTCGGCGTGCACATTTATGATATTAGTATTTATATCTGTTCATCTATCGGTAGAACACAGCTGAAGAGGAAAATCAGTTCTTACCTTGCCAATCCGATTGCTGTCTTCTTATAAATATGCAATTTGATATCCCTCCTGGACCTCTCCTCCGTTGAAGACGTGGACCTGTCGAGTTTATCTGGGTGAGTAGAAGACATCTCGCACCAGTAGATTCATTGTTCTCTCAACTCATTTAACAGTCCTCTTTGTTCCTTTGCTGGATGCTTGAATCTTTCTTGTATTGATGTCGAAGAGGTTACTCGACAGTTGTTCTTTGTACTTGTGTTATACATTAGTTCGATAACTTTCTGATACAATCAGTATATTTTTAGTTATCCATTATTTATTAAATTTTGTAAATGATAGAATTTTAACTTCTTTTCTGATTTTTATTCTATTTGAACGAGTGGTATCTTATACAAGCATCAATGTTTATATAAAATATCAAAATATATCTATATATGTTTATTGAATATCAAATAAACATAGATATTTTATAATAATAAATTATTCAGGATCATTCGCAACTACTCATCAGAGTGAGTTGAAATATGATACATGCTCAAGTATCATATTACACCTTCAATGTTTTTTTCCCAAGTTTTTTTCGAGAACACAGTTACACCTTGTTTGGCACTTAAACTGCACTTAAATTAAACTGCACTATCACTTACACAGCAACGATCAAAACTTTGAGTTCGAGTCGAGTCAAAATCGATTCGGTAAACTCATAAAGAGCAAACGCCTTGGCCAAGTAAACGTCAGAGAAAACCAAAATATTTCTTAAAGTTACAAAGAAGCGAGCAACGTCGAAAGTAATTTCGTGCAACAGTTGACTTACAGCAGCACCGCAACTGTAACCGTTCTTTCTTCCGGGCCACAAAAGCCAGCTCCAGAAACGGTTATTAATCGGCACCGGCCCATCATAAAAGAGATTCATAATACGCGCGCGCTTTATAATGGCTCCCCTTTGTACTTAACCTAGGTGCGCTCGCTTCCTCTCATTCTAAGAAAGGCGACTCTTAATCCATCACCCAAGATTTATTACCGCAGGGGCTACAAGATTGCGATGAAAGTAGATTAAATGGTTCTAATCCCGAGCTGGTAACGTTCTTTCTGACTTTAGAAATGCTAAAATGGCGTTTGGGATCAATTGATTTAATGATACTGAGAGATGAATGATTTTTTGTCTGTGAAATATTTCATTCTTTATCGAACAGTGATTCTTACAAATCTCTTAATCAGCTTGCTTCCGGAAAAATGGCAAATCCTTCAGTTTGGCGGAGTAAAATATTGTTTTAGATCTTATTTTCCTAGCACTGAGTCACGATCTAATGGCCTACTTTGTTTCCGTCACGCCGTAATTTCGAGTCCTGATGCTACTAAAGACCTGCTTGTTTGTTTGGCTTGTTTGCTTATAAAAGTTTCACTTAAGACCAATACGATGATTGATTGTTTTAGTTTTATAAACGTCGCACTGGAAGCAAAATGAGGGTTATTGGTGACGACCTCGCAATTTTGAACCTCGGTCAAGTAACGAGGACGACCCCTGAGCTTGTACCTCCACTCCTTGAGAGGACTTTGAGACACGGCAGATTTAACATGCATCCGCCCTGGCTACACGGTGGGTCTTTAGTGTCATCAAGGCTCGATCCCACGACTCGACGAAAAACGCCGGCCGCGACCATAACCACTAGGCTACCACGGCCACCTTAAACTAAAGGGACCAGGAATAGTGTGTGAAATGGTTGTATATCAAAATGCCGGAAACATTCATTGTAACTGAGATGGGATTAAGCTTACAAAACTGCTTTCATAATTTACAAGATTATGTTAATAAGGATTATTTAATATGCAGAATAAATTTTATCTAAATATATCTAGGTTATTTCTTTTCAATGATTAAAACTTTACGATGTATGTTCTCTTTCGAACGGTAATGCTGCGTTTTTCGATGCGTTAACATTGAACTTTACAAAAATTTAAATAATGCATAAATGTCAGTACATATGATTTCCATAAGATAAATTTGCTTAAGAGGGAATAGTTAATGCCTCAGAAAATTTTTTCCAGGGAAAGATATATATTAAAACACTAGATTTCAAGAATTAAATTTAGTCTGCATATTAACTGATTTTTATAAACATAAAGGATCAATTAATATTCATCACCATTTTTCTTCTATATTTTTGTAATAAATTCCAGCAATTAATTTTGATTTTTTTTTATTTCAGACAGTCATAGATTAAAGCATTCTGCGGTACCAAAATGTTTTTGGAAAATTAATCGAGATAGAGAAACAAAAATTTTGTGTATTATTCTGCAAACTTTGCTATATTGTCACACTCCAGAAATGTACATTTCTGTTCATATTTCTTGACTTTTGATGATAGTGATCAAGGTCGTGGACTCGTGATCAGCAGTTTTCATTCCTTGGCCGCGAAAGACCCACCGTGTACCCGGGAGGATGCACGTTAAATTTGTTGGGGTCCAAAATCCTCCAACATCCAAAGTGTGGATGTTAGGAGACGGGGGTGCCAGCTCAGGTTTCGCCCTCTTCACTTGACCGGGGTTCAAAATTACGAGGTCCGTAGCCAATAGCCCTCGTGTTGCTTCTAGTGCGACGTTAATATAAACTAAACTAAAAAATTAAATTGACTTTCGATGGCCGTTATGTTGGCGAATTCTCAGCAGATTGAATTTTAACTCCTCCAAACTGTGGATACTTCAATCATGGTCTATCTGAAACAAAAAAAATTATCATGAATAGTTGTAATCTTCACCGAGTACATAAGGATCGATTAATATTCAAAATTTGTTTTATCCATATTGCAGAACTCAACAGATTTTAAATTCTATCTCCTCCTTACTGCGGGTACTTCAATCAACGACTTCCTAAAATAAAAATATAAATAAACAGGAATAGCTATAATTTACAACATAGTGTACATAAGTGTCAAATAATATGCCGAATAAATTTTCTCCTGTTATCTCGGTTAATTTTAATAATTAAATCCTTAAGACACCCATATGATAGTTACCCGTTCTTATTACATCCAAAATATAAGTTTAAAATTTATTTCAAAAATTATATTATGTATTAATAAAATAAAACAAAATACAGAGCATGAAATGATACAAATTGCGAAATTTTGCGAAGCGGTTCAAATAAACCAAGCCTGGCCAATTCACTGGCCATATTTGGCCTGCGATGTTGGGGAATCTAAACAAAAAATTTAAACTTTTAAAGTACATATGAAAATACGAAAGAACATTCCGCTGTGAGTTGCTCCGTATCATATATTAATACTATGGTTTTATCTCATTACAATGACTCAAATATCGGAACCAGTTATCTTTTATATTCTTGTTCATAAACAATTATAAACTTGAGCTCATTTAAAAAGGTGCAATAGTAATCTCTATGTGAGTGGATGATACACAAGATACATCTAGCCAGTAAACCTACTGAAGAGTGCGAGTGTGCGTTTCATGAAGCTGGGAGGGAATGCGACGCAAGGATCAGACAAAATAATTGCAGCCAGTCTGTCGGATACAAGACTCATATATTTGACTCAGAAGCGTATCTGTCGGACAGAATGACGGCGTGGTGTCTTTTGATCCCTAATAAATGTGTTGTAACAGCAGGATAGTTTCTTACATTACATTTTGTACGAATGCCTTAATTCAATAAAATATAATTTCTCTTAATTTATGGCCGAACTTCTTGATTCCTTCAATAGCGCTTGGGAGGACAAGTCAAATACTATGACTCGAGACGAGAAAATAGCAGTAGCTTTTAACATAAGAATTTGAATTGGCGTTAAAAGAGACAAAATTAAAAAGATAATAAATCGAATTTATCACAAAAAGCAGATATAATTAAATTTAATTTTCAATATGTTCTATACTTTAACTGTGTCACAGTAAAGAATTTAGCTTTATTTCCTGATACCTTTCCAATTTAATTATATATTTTATGTAATTCCATGCTCTTAAAATATGCTCAATCATCTGTTCCCATGGATCGAAATCCGCAGGGATAATCCCTACTAGACTATATGTCTGCAGCTGAAATACTTAAAGGTCGCTTCATCTAATACCACGTGATTTGAAGAAATACTTCATATAAATTCTAAGCAAGGAAATTCTCATTTTTCCACCTAGAGCCAAAACTGCTGAAACTACGCAACTGGCTTCTTCACTTTTTTATCAAGTAATTCATGGAATCGATTAGACGTTGATTGCCATGCGCCACCACTATCTCCTTGAATATATATAAATATATATAT
Source organism: Nephila pilipes (assembly GCA_019974015.1). NCBI lineage: Eukaryota > Metazoa > Arthropoda > Arachnida > Araneae > Nephilidae > Nephila > Nephila pilipes. The sequence goes on from BMAW01056158.1 coordinate 333,882, forward strand.
ATATATATAATTTTGTTGAGATGAAAATGTAATAGTTGTTGAATTAGAGAAAATGTTTTTCAAAAACATTCGACTTCACAAAGCGAGGGTGAAAACTGCAGTTAAAAAGCACATGAAAGTTCTTGGAAGATTTATTTGTGTGTTAAAATAGATTTGAGTAAAAAAAAGAAAGTTAAAGGAAAAAAAATATTATATGCAGTAGATCACACACATATTTATGGGGGTTTGCGAAAGACGTTCCAGGCTCACTAGTGCTACCTGCAGACGCCTGTGGGACCCGACGGGCACGAACGAGTCGGAAGAGATCAAGGACGAAGACGAACGACTTTTTATTTTCGAACGCATTTCTATAATGTTGATGACAATAATATTTATTGTATATTTTGATTATTGATATTAATTTTATAAATATTGTCTTCTTATATTATTATATTAATTAAATAGTTTAGTTCAATAATCATATTTAATTATTGTCGGCTTTCCGCGACACCACACACACACACATATATATATATATATATATATATATATATATAATGTAGTCCACACGCAAAGAACGTGTTTCCAAAGCGTCCCGCAAAATGTTTTCAGGTAGACAGCCATGAAATAGACTATAAAATCATAACAGTTTGATGACTTTGAATTCTCGTCCAGATAGATTATTACTATTGGTTATAAGACATTATTACAAATATTACAAACGTAACCTATGTGATGAGCCATTCATCAACTATTCTCAAAGGATGCACGGTTTCCACGTAATCCATCTCAGCTCCAAGTATTTCATGATTGAAAATGATCAACTTAACTAAATAAATTACGAGATGGTACCGCAATTAGAGCTACAAATAACTACTATAAGATGCCTAATCCGAAAATAATTCAATAAGTAACCAGGAAGTATTCAGATTGTCGAATTATAGTTTTCAGAAATTTTTTAACGAATCATAGTTGAGAAAATGGTTATTGTAAAGTAGTATTCATATTGAAACAAGTGTAATGAATGACAGTGGAATTAAAAGTAATTAAAGTTGAATTAAAACTTATTTATCTAGTTTCAAACGATATTTTCCGGAAGCCATTAGGAATTTCCAAAAGAAGTAAATATTTATTTTAGAATTTTGAGAATTGTTTTGCATATACAAGTCGGAAAATAAAGAAAGTGGACCGGTTGGCGTGGTTTGGAAATTCGGAGATTCAAATGCCAGTTCAGTTGTCGTTCTCGCCACTTGACCGAAGTTTAAAATTATGAGGTCCGTCACCTCTAAGCCAAATTTCAACCCGAATAACAAAACGCTATGCATAGGGTGAGACATCCAAGGACTAATGCTTTGCGAGGTTTGAAGCCTGACGAAAAGCTCAATTTGGAGAAAAACTGTCTGAAAATATGTGATTAAAGTGAATGAAAAAACCGGTGATATTAAATTGGAAGCTTATCACACTATACATTGATAATACCAGATCACATGCGGCTATGGCGCATTTTCAAAAACTCGTAGAGTTAATTTGAGAAATCATGTCGCAACACCGTACTCTCCAGATTTAGCCCATACTCTCCGATTATTCCCTGTATCTCTCTCTGCAAAATTTTTATAGAGAAAAAAATACTTAACTGAAGCAGATATCAACTAATCACTTCTTGAGTTCTTCATATCTGAAGAGAAGGCATTTTTCATAAATGGTATTAGATGACCCTTGCGATTGCAGAGAAATATAAGTAACGACGAAAATTATATTGCCCTATAAATATTATTAAAATGTATGTAAATTATTAAAAACAAGTGCTTTCTTCATAAGCATTTCTACTGTAAAACTAAAAATAATACAGTAAATAATACCCGGAAAAAACTAGAAACACTAATCTTCAGAATGTATAAACAAGACTTGTCATCAGACACAAATATTAATTTTAATAAAACGTTTATTATTGATTTTCAGATTGAGAATAGGAACATAATAAGTAAATGTGGAAATAACTTTTAATCTATTTTATAGTATTAACCAATTAAATTAAATTAAACAATTGTTTATCCTATTGAAATACTTATCAAATATCTGCTTGTTCCTATTTTAGCCGACGCTTTGGAGACAAAAAACAAAATTACGTTAAAAAGGGCTACCTTGTAATATAAACCTATTAGACACTTTTTAAAGGCAACTTTAATTTGTCTGTGATTTGGCGCCATTTTATTTTCCATCACCAACGTGAGGGTTAAAATTGGATTAAACCAAAATATAGTACGTAACGTAAAATGGCGCAATTAAGATTATTTTTCTTCTGTCCTAAATGTTTTTTCCTGTTAGTTTTCTTTTTCAATTAATCGATCAAATAAATTCAATTACAGGCCATAAAAAGTTATTGCAATATCCACATTTACTGTGGGTTCAACTAAGAAACAAAGTATTAATTCTTCATTTTCTTTCTTTCTGCGAAAGGCTGAAGGTACCTATTCTTATCAAAAAATCAAACACTTCTTTAATTAAAATATTAATACCCTTTACCTTCAATAAAAAAGAAAAAACTAAAGAGACAAAATAGAAAAGTTTGTTATCCAACCACTATGCAAGGCTTTTTTTTTTAACAAAACAAACTTTGGATTTGAGACTCGCTTCTCTATAAAATGAAAAAAATAGCTTTTTTTCATTTTCCATCAATAATGTCACATGCGTTCTACGTTGTAAACGTGAACCGACAGATTTAGGTGATGATAGTGACATTTTTATTTTTATCGTTGTACTTTTTAAGTAAGTACCGTTTCGATAATAATAAAAAATGTTATGCCGTTTTTCTACTATTTCATTTTTATAATAAAGCCCTTTTACTTTAATTTACTATTCAACATAATTACTTCCACTATTAAGCCACTTATCATATCGAACTACTAGCTTCTGTATTCTATCCTCATAGAAATCTGCCACCTGATGGCTTACTACTGGTGTGTTTTCCCATCATCCTCGACATGGAGCAGACCACCTAAATGCTTTGTCAAGTAAAGGAATTTGTGGTAGTCACTGGGCACCAAATCAGGGCTATACTATGGATGATCAAGCTGATCTCGTGTTCGACGAGCCATGTGTGGACGGTCGCAAAATGTTTGTAATTTATTGTGTCACTTGGATGTAAGAGATTCCCAAACAACACAATTGCTTCTTCCAAAACAGAATGCACATGATTTTGCGTGCTGAAAATGTCTGCTTAAACTTCACTTTTTTGGTGATATTGAATACCTCCATTCCCTCCATCGCTGTTTTGTTTCCGTTGCTACATGAGTCACTTGCTCACACACTTAATTAATATGCTGATGAATTGCGGTGGCTTTCACGCCTTTTGCTTTCGAAAACGAATTCCAGTGCATATTTCACAATGCGATTTTCTATTGTGTGAGGAATTTTAAATGCACCAAATAAACATGTACAAGTTGAATGCTTCCGTGCAGGCTTCTGTAACTAGTCAGCAGGTATGGGTATTCAGTGCGCCTGCGTAGAAGGGTGACAACATAGCTTTAGTTACCATATTTAAAAAATAACCTATTACCAGCAAGTTTTTACATATAAAATCTTAAATTTTTTTAGGTGCGATTGATTGATGAGGTTCTCGTATACCTAGAAACAATTATTTTACGATTCGACATTTAGTTTTTATTCTAAGATAATCTAATCCTCATATTAACAGTAATAGCGATCACTTAATACTCTAATCCAGTTCCATCTTTCTGTATTTATCTTTTAGAAAGCCAGGGTTGAATATTCGGCTTCACACTACTAAGAAATAACTGAGATATGTTTATACAATTTAATCTACATATTACTTGATCCATCTGGGTATGATATTATAAAGTACAGCTTTTCATGTTTAATTGTAGTTTCAGAAAGCCGCAGATTGAAGTAACCCACAGTATGCAAAAGATGATCTACCGTGTTCTGTAATGACGGCTTTCAAAAAATTAAGAAGCGCTACGAGAGTTTCTGGATGGTGACTATATAGATAAGTCTAAAGAGTAATAAATAAAAATTAATTTCATATCTCGGTATATTCGTTGTAGTAATAATTGAAGCTTTACCTGGATACCCTGGCATAGTAATTTGAACATAATGCTAAGTTTCCTGAAACAAATGAATCTACATGAATAGCTGTCATTTGCAACATTAAGCACTTTAAGACTCCGGCCATTTTGATTTCGTGAGCGTAATATATATATATATATATATATTGGGTTGGAGGGAAAGTTCTGTCGTATTTTAAATTGGCAGGTGATTTTTCTTGTAAATAAAAAAAACATCTGGCTAGTGAGTCATTCGGATTTTTTTTTGTTCTTTTAGCTGCTGTGTAATATAAAATGAGTCCTTTTTTACCGTTCATCATTTACTTGTGATATTTAAAGTGAAAAACATGTCAGTAGATAAAGTGCACTTACGACACTGCATTTTGTATGAATTCCAAAAAGGAAGCAACGCATTGGTTGCATGTAAAAATTTATGTGCGGTATTTGGAAAAGATATTGTAAATGTTCATACTTGTCAAAGATGGTTTAGAAAATTTCGTTCCGGGGATCTGAGCCTCCAAGAAAGTGATCGATCTGGACGACCATCCAAGATCGATAGTGATGTTTTGCGATCCATGTTGGAAAATAATCCACATTTAACAAGTCGAGAAATTGCAGAAGAGTTTGGCATTCATCGTTCAACTGTTGGAGCTCATATTAAATCTCTTGGGTTTGTGCTAAAGCAAAGTGTTTGGTTCCACATGAATTAACGGAAAAGAATTTTTCTGATCGTGTAAGAATGTGTTCATCACATCTGATTAGACACAATGTAGAGCCGTTTTTGGACAAGCTGGTTACTGGAGATGAAAAGTGGATTCCTTACGAGAATATTAAGAGAAAAAATCTTCCTGCAAACCAGGAACATTATCAGCAACAGTTCCAAAACCAAGTATCCATCAACGAAAGTACTGCTTTGTTTGTGGTGGGACAGGAAAGGTCCAGTGTACTACGAGTTGCTGAAACAGGGGGAAACCATTAACGCGGATCTGTACTGCAATCATCTGGATAAATTGAATGCAGCTATCAAAGAAAAAAGGCCAGCATTAGTGTCCAGAAAAGGAATAGTGTTCCACCACGATAATGCTCGACTGCATACTGCTATGGTGACACAACAAAAACTGAATGCCTTAGGATGGGAAGTCCTTAGTCACCCACCGTATTCACCTGACATTGCACCATCTGATTATTACCTTTTCAAATCTGAGCAAAATTAACTAATGGGAAAACAATTCAAGTCTTTTGAAAGTGTTTCTAAGGCAGTTGCTGACTATTTTAACTCCAAGGACGAGAACTTCTACAAAACAGGAATTCACAGGTTACCTGAAAGATGGCAACAGGTTGTAACAAATAAAAGAGCATATATAATTGATTAATATTAAACATATATTTTTATAAATGAATTCAAATATTTTCTTTAAAATACGTCAGAACTTTCCCTCCAACCCAATATATATATATATATTCCGTCTTCAAATCTTTACTATTTTACCTATTTGAATACAAAAGAGTGCATCCAAAAGAAAAAAAATAATGGAAATTTCTGCGGAATTGCATTTTTCTTCCGATTTTCAAAAATACTTCTACGCCTATTTTAATGATTCGTTTGTGGATTTTCTGGTCTTTATAAAAATGTTCTAAAATGCTTTTAAAAATGGGAGGAAAAATGTAATTCTCATAAGACCTTATTTATTTTATGCTATTCTGTATATACTTTATAGCATTCAAGTCGATAAAATACTAGATTTGAGAAAGATAGTAGAAATTCCATAGGATTAGCATTAATTTCTCGATATTAAAATGGCCGGTATACGGGAGCCTTAGTACTCAAAATACATTTTACATATTTATCTCGTTTATTTCTTAGTAATAATTAAAAATATACTATAACCCCACCCCTTAAGTTTAAAATTATTCTACAATGATAAATTGTTACCTTCATTACTTTTAGTTTAAGCAGTGAGATTAATTTAAATTCGGTGTAAAAAGAACTCATTTTTCCTTGTCAAAGTCCCCTCAGTCATTTTATATATGTCCCTTTTTTCCTTTTTTGGTCGCTGTATACAACTCATTTTATATCAAATACAGGAGTTTAAGTATTTCACAACAGATCTTTCAAGCATTAATCTTTAACAAAAGAAAAATCAACGACTTCCCTTTTGTTCATCGCAAGAGCTCTCTTATCCAAGTCCAAAGTAATATACCACACACACACAAACCTAATCCCCGACAGAATAGTTTGTCCACTCTGACACAAATAAAGAATTGGGAATGGTGGCTGCGGTATTTTTTTTATCAGCCCCACTGAATCTCAGGAATTCCTAATCTCGTTTGATGCTCTCCCAAAGAAACTGCTCGACAGGATTGTCACTGCCAGTGTGGGTCGATGGGTCAGCCTCGAGGATTAGTTCGCATTTGTCTGTTCTTAAATAAAGCCCCGTTTCTCCCGTTTGAGGCATATTTGGATCAAGCTATTCAGGAATCGGTCAAGACAAGATGAAATTGGATTAAGCTCTTATTCGACTTTCTGTTGCCAAGGTGAAGAATTGGATGCGATGACCACTGAATCATTGTTCGGTCTAAAGAATTGACTCAAGTATTTTGACGTTTCTTCTCTTTGTTTTGTACAAAGGTGGATCGAAGATAAGGGAGATTTTCTGAACATATATAAATATTGCCATTGACAACCATATCATTTGAGGTTTGTGGCCGTGGTAGCCAAGTGGTGATGGTTATGGATTAGCGAGAGTCATAGTTTTTGTCGAGTCATGGGTGTTCGAGTCCTGCTTCCTCTAAAGACCCGCTGTGAGGCGGAATTGATGCACGTTAAATATGTCGAGGTGGTGTGGAAGTTTAGAGAGAGATGTGTCAGCACAAGTGTCTCCGTCACTTGACCGAGATTCAAAATTACGAAGTCCATCGCTAATAACATTTGTGTTACTTTTCAGAGCGATATTAATAAAAAATGCACAATTACACACATATTTAGGTATAGTCAAGTAAGGTCAAAGCTGAAAACTATGGCGCAAGATCCAAATCTGGCTCCAAACTTTAATGCGCGATTGTGAGTCTTACATTAAAAGAAATAGCGAAAAAAATCCAAAAATTGGTTGACAAAAAGTATATGAAATAGAGAATTATCGACAAGACAACCCGTGAGCGTGTTTACCGAAAACGGGACCTCATGGGAAATATAAAGAGCACTGAAATACCTAGGAGTCCTGATTACTGTATTTACCTAAAAGCGTAAGGCTCCGAATGGGTTATATAATTATATAATTATAATATGGGTTATTATATGGGTATAAATAAAATCGTTGGGCATCATTTTGTTCTTCAAATGTTCATTTATTTAGTTTGGTTCCACACATCCACACCCTAAAAACAATTACGCATAGAATGGGTCTCAAAGTGAAAATTACTCCACTAAAAGCAAACACTCGGCTATTAACTGGAAACTTTTGCGATTCGATGACCACTTGGCAATTATGGGCACGAAATTTAACCTATAAATCAGTACCAATTTTGTTTTGGCGCCCTTTAACTGACAGCAGTACACATTAGTAACACCAACTTGCCTAGCAATGCCATGTTTCGTCAAAAGCAGGTACGTTTTGAGCCACCCACGTAGAAGCAATGCGAGAGCTATTGGTGATAGACCTTGTAATTACGAAACATGATCAGGTGCCCAGGAAAACACGTGAGTTAACGATCCATCACTTCAAATTCCAAGGCAAATTAAAGGGACGCTTAGGACCATTTGTGCCTTCTGGCCAGTGCTGCAAAAAAGCACTTAAAGGCTTGATTAATATTGAATATCAGCAAAATGGTTCCAGTGTTTCCTAAGCAGATCGGTTTTTAATAAATTTGGTACAAGTACATGACAGATTTGTTCGTAATGTCTTTTTCATTAGTACCTTTTAATGATACTAACCTCGTAACTAGAGTGTTTCCCTCAATTCACGATTTTAAAAGTATGTATTTCATTGTAGTTGTCAAGAAAGGAAGATCGTGTTCCTTTAAAGGGAGGGGAGAGTAGCTTTTGTAGAAGGAACCTTAGCACAAGAAAGATCAACCCTTTCGGGACAGCACGTATTCGCGTAGGAAGTTTCCTGGGGCTGGAGGAGTATCGAAAGGAACTATCGCATGGGCCGGGGGTTTTGCGTCGCTAAGCCAAACTTCAGAAAAAAAATCACCAAAAATTTTTTCGTCCTAATGTTTTCCTTTTTGTTATATCTTAGATTATTACTTAAGCTGTTATATATTTTAAAATTAACATTTTTAATAATCTTTTTCCAGTAATTTACAGAAAAATGTATATAAAGAAATGCTTACTTTGAGAAATAATTTTCAGAAGCGTTATTGAAATTTTTCTGAAGTTTTATTAACAAAAACATGAATAAACTTTAAAATTAATACAAAATATACAATAAAGACTTTACAAGAAGTAACATAATTTAATCTGAAGGCCTTGTGTGGTATTTCTAGAAGCTCGGAGAAACGCAAAGTCCTATTTTGTCCGTCTCTGACAAAATGTCCGCATCAGAATCACTAGAAATATTCTTTTCAAACCTTTCAGAAGATCAATCAAACTCTCATCATTAATTGGATTATCAAACATGTGCGTATATTCTGATAAACAATACTTCCTCACTATTATAAACAGGAATCAAGACCTTCCGAAATAAAAAGGGAAGTAAATGAAATGTATCCAAAAGCAGCGCAAAATCACACAGTACTGACAGTACATCTCTAAAAGGAAAGGAATAAAAAAAATAACAAAATCCATTGAAGAAACATTCGATGAAAAACCATGGAACATGGAAGCTTAAATAGACGAGTTCAGTTTGACAGCTGACAACAGACAACAACTGATCAGCAAAATGAGGAATTAAGACTGACTGTAATCAAACTGAAGGTCAAGATCTTAAAACTGTTATTCAGTTCATAAGTAACGATCACATGGAGCAATCTATAGATATTTAGAAAACGTTCCACCCTAGAATGCGAATATGCATCGTTCGGTGTCTGAACTCATTCTCTATTCATGCGTATTTGGTACGTTCGACCGTGAACGACGATCGCGAGTGATGTATATATGGTAACTATGTTCGTCCCGAAAGGTTAAGAACCTTAGGCCACACATAGCAATCTCGTTACTGGGGCCTCTATTATCAAAACAAAATCTATACCAAAAACAGCTGGACTCCTGTGAAAGGGAAGCCACATTTTTGGTTTCTATGACCTACAGTCTAATCACCTGGAAACTCAACAGCACCTCTGCACCAGGTGTTACAGTTCTGCAAGTGCCATTTCTTGTCTTAGTTGGAGTGCTCAGTGACCAGTAGCCGAGTTCATTATTTCAGCTGTCCTACCAATAGAAGAGACTATGTTCAGTTGTTTTAAAAACTCAAATCAAACTACTTTGACACAAAATTTTCGAAAAGTAGGGACATGGGAATTATACGAAATGTTTGAGTAGAGTCTCGTGTTCAAGGACATTGTACTAGATTTTCTAGCATGTGACTAACTCCATGAAATGTCATTTTTGCATAGTAATCGTAAGTAAGATAAGCACTTTATCGAATTGTAAATACCATCTTGAATATTTAAATTATTTACAATAAGTTAATACAATTAATTATCTTGTCATTTAACGCAACCTTCGAAAACTTCAGAGACCAATAGCTGAGTTAATTAATTAATTCAGCTATCCAACCAATATAAAGGGTTAGGTTCTATGGTTTTAGAAGAAACATGGCCAAATTCATCCCTCACAGATTTTTCAAAGAGAGAGGACATCAGATCCATTAAACGTTCAATTAGAACATACGTTCCGAAGATATTGTATCACTTTTTCTAGTGCGAGACCAGCACCGAAATATATCATATTTCAGAAAATATAAGTTCTACAAGCACTTTATGTAGTAAATATCATTTTTAATATTCAAATTAACTACAATAAATTAGTATAAATAATACTCATCAGGTATCCTGTCATTTAACGCAACCATCAGAAACCCAACTGTTATGATATGTAACAATAAAACAATCACAAATTTCTTACGTTATATTTCTCTTTATTCATTAAAATAAAGACACCAGCATTTTTAAGAACAAATATATCGTTGTTAACGTAAATAAATAAACTTACCGTTCTAATAATCGCGATGCATTGCTCTAAAATCAGAGAATTTTACAGCACAACTTTTCTCTGTAAGGTCAACGCCCTTCTCCCATACAAATTGCAATCCATTCGTGTCAGTAAAGAACTGCGCGAAGTCATAACAAACTCATAGCTAACAAGATATTACACTATAACTCTGTCTTTTGTGATCAAAAATAATAATTATAAATTAAACCAAACTTTCCTAATGTTGGGGAGGGGATTTAAAATCCAAGATTTAAAGTATTCTTCATCAAGCATGCACCCCTACTTAACTATTCAGTAAATCTTCCGGAAATATTCTTCAATCGATGCAAGGGACGACGAGGAAGTTAGAAAACAATTACTGGCACCTGTTGGATACGAAAAACATTCCATTAAGTTTTCTGCAAACACTTTCTTTCTCATGAATATAATATGAATTGTTTCCATGGTTACGGTGGAATTTTAATAGCCGAGTGAAGATCTTCTTCCCGCTCAAGACATTAAGGATTCGAAAGAACATTTAAATCTTTAATATTCCGTACGAATGAAATTAGATCATTTTTCTATCTTAGAATAAAAGCGGTGAACTCTCTGAGTGCTTAAATTTCTTGATTCTTTTATTCTTTAAGTGCCTAACGGTTTTATTTTAATTAAACTTTTGAAATGGTATGCATTTTTGAAATCTATTTTAAGCCAAATTACTTTTTATGCTTCATTTTCTGCTTTACAAAAATTCCTTGCATGTTTTATTATTTTTGATTAAGATGTTTGTATTATTCTTACCGAAATTATGACGAATGAAAACCAATCAACTTCGAAACATAAACATGTTTTAACTGCAGAACTAACGAAAAAGAAGTGAACATCGCCATTCAAAACATTAAGAATTCGCGAGGAAATTTAAATATTTAATACCCCATACTATTAAAAGAAGATTCTCGTTCATTTTTAAATATTCGAAATCAATTTTTTTTTCTTGTAAACATTTCAAAATTCTTGGTCCTTTCATTTCATAACTAAGAAAAGTTGTGTCACAAAGATTTTATCAAAATGAAAGGTTTAAAAACTCGAGGCTTCTAAAATAAGTTTAATAATTAATTATTAAATTATGCAATACTAATCTTGGTTCGGAAGCTTAGATCGAAACATTTTCATCAACAACTAAAATATTTGTTTTCAATGAAAAACTGACAAGAAAAAAGTAATTGTTTTAAGTTTTTATCTCGAAATTTAGTTTTATTTTAGTTTAAATTATTTCCTACATTTAAAAACAAATTTGAGTTTCACAGTTTTTCTGAAACTCTTTCAACGCAGTTAATACTGCTTTCATGTATCAAATGAATTAAAAAATTTCATCTTAAAAGTTTATTAAGATATTTCAAACTTTGTAAACTACTAAAAATACGAATTGTTTTCTATTTTAAATAAAACGATGATTCCATTTTATCGTGTGTTTGAGATAAATGAAATAAAACTAATTTTATAGAAGTTAAAAATAAAGAAAAAAAATTCTAACTTTTTCGGTCACACATTACATAACGAAGAAATATCACTAAAGTTTACTTATTACAAGGAAATAACCAAGATATCTCGATGAACCGCATACTGTTTATTAATCCTTTCAGAACCGGTTGTATATTTTTAATACCACAGTTTTAGCACACTAAAAATCTCTGTAAAATATGCTTTCCCCAACAATTACTTTCAAATGTTTTCTTTTCTTAAATGAGATAGAAAGGCCATGCAGCATAATTATGAAAATTGTTGTTTTGAATGAAATTACAATTTTCAAAAAATGGTTGTATAATCAATTGCAGAAATGTTCATAAAATAAATGAAAAATTTAAATTCATCACGTACCCAACCTACATATTTGAAACTTCATGCAAATACTGCTAATTACTCAAAACAAAATTTATAAAGTATTGGTTTCATACTTCAAACTAGGTGGTACAAAATTTATACCACCACCCACATAGAGGGTTAGTGAGCAACAGGTGGCAACACTGAAATTTGAGATTCAGTCTAATATGTGACGGTTCGCTCCGTTACTGTGAAAGATAGGGGACATTTGTTTGTTTTCGAGTGCCAGTGTAACAGTAACTAGACTTATTCTCCGAAGAAAATAAATTTAAAATAGGAATAGAAATTTATCAACACGGTACAATTCCTCCAAAAGACCATTAACAAAGGAGCAGGGGATAAAAAGAATTCTCAAAGCCAAAACTACTGCAAAATAATCGAACAAAGCGAAAGTTCAGAGACATCCTTCGAAAGTATCTAAGATAGAACTGGCTGGTGACAGTAGATTAGAGACATTTTTTCGTTGACATGAGACTTGTTAAAGATACTGGACATAAAGTATTAGCATGAGACAAAAATATACGATAAGCTGTTGGCTATAGAGAGACGACAGTAGGAGCTCATTGCTTCTAGCTGCCAACTTTGTCGGAGGATCTAAGTAAACTGAGCTGTAAAGCATTGACGACTGGTATTTTAATGATGCAATACAGAAAACAGTTACCAACTTTGTAAGAAGAACAGAGCCCTCAGGGTTTGGGCATCAGATGTGAATTTTGAAAGAAGGGGAGATTTTTTTCACACTGTAAAATTCTAAGAACACTACTTTAGTGGAGATCAAAGAAAGAGAAAGAAAAAGAACTGAATATGCATCCTGTAAATAATTCAGAGTAAGGATGGTTGACCATTTTTTGAAGCGTCTGTTCTTCACATATGTTGGAGGGTATGCTTCAAATACGACCGATTTCCGTGGATGGCTGGTTTTTGAACTCTTACAGAGACCATATATTCAGTAGCATTTTACTTGTATCTAGCACTCCTTGAGTTCATGTTTTCGTTTCTTCTCATGACTGTTTCAGATTTCATACAATAGGGTTTATAATTATTTCAGAAAAATTCAAATTTCATTAAAAGTAGCTTTAAAATCTTGTTTTAATTAATTTTTTAAATATTTATATATATTTCTAAAAATATATCTTTAAAAGAATGCCTACTCGGAGACTTTCGAAGAAGAGCTTGCTTCGTTTAAAGAGCTCTCTTTTGATGGATCGGAGTTGTATTCGGAAACAAGCGAGGAAGTAAATATCACTACAGTCTATGCAATAAAAAATATGCCTTGTTTTAAATGGAACTGTAAATGTGTATCCTCTAAATTTGATTTATTAAGTTTATAATAGAGTTTTATCAATAAATTATGAAAATTATGTATATATATATAAAGCGATAATTGAAATAATTGACATCAATCTTAGAAATAAAAATACAACATCAAAAGTTGTATTTTTTTTAAAAATAAAAGTGTTTGGAGTTCTTAATATTTCCCAAACTAACTAAATAATATAATGTTTTTGAAAGTATTTATTATTTCTTCGAAAGAATATGAAACAGCGAGAGTACAAATAAGATGTCTTGCAGAGGCAGTGGTATATTATTCACTCCGGGTATTAAAAATCAGGAAATATATAAAAATTAATTTTACCACTTAATATTGTGTCCTTTTACCATTATTAATGCCTACCAGATGAATTTTACCTAACATTTTATGTTTTTATTTACCACCCTTCAAAAAGTTAAATGATCATAATGTACTTGAAGTTATAAATTACAGATTTTCATGTTGATTTATTTGGATTCAGGAAGCCTTAGACTGATGTTAGCAACACTATAGTGAAGTTTTAATTATTATCTTGGGCTATCGTACAATTTTAATTATTATCTCGGAATATCGTAAGGTTTTAATTGTTACTAATTTTATCGAGACAGAGACATAATTGTTTTTTATTGTTCTTTAGACTTTTCTTTATTGTCACCATCCAGTGTTATACATTTCTCCTGAAGTTTTTTAAATTTTGAAAGCTATCATTAAGGAACTCAGCAGAATGAGCTGTTTTCTCCATATTGCGGAATACTTCAATCTATGCCTTCCCAAGGCCAAGCAAATCACCCTAAGTAACTGTTATTTACAGCTTTATATACATTAGAGTAAATTAATGTAAAGAATAAATTTCATCCAGATATCTCGGGAATTTGATAGTAATAATTAAACCTAAATGATACTTTTATGTATATTACATTATATAAAATACGTTAAATTGCATTACATATTACATTTTATTGCACTATAATATATTACATGACATACCACAAATGTTATTGTTTGGGATTTAAAATATACTTACCACTGTGTAATAAACAGAACTTCCTTGAAAGTACTAATGCTTCATATGCACATTATTTCAGTCTTAAGGCTCTAAGCTGTTTTCTCAAAATACAATTGCGAAGTTTAGTTTAGTCTTAGTTTTTTTTTATTAACGTCGCACTAGAAGAAACACGAGGACTATCGGTGACGGACCTCGTAATTTTGAACCACGGTCAAGTGACTAGGACGACACCTGAGCTGGCACCCTCCACCCTCTCCTAACATCCACACCATCGTGAGAACTTTGGGCCCCGACAGATTTAACGTGTATCAGCCACGGCTACACGGTGGGTCTTTGGCGGCCGAGGATCGAACCCGCGACTGAACGAAAACCGCTGGCCAGGAATCCGAAACCTTGACCACTAGGCTACCACGGCCACATACAATTGCGAAAGCACGAAATACATCAAATGATTTTCATCAAACAAAAATATGTCAATTCTAAGAAAGATATTAAATTAATTCCCCAAAGGTTATTTTGAGAAACTGGTATGTACTGCATTAGATAAATTTGCTATATTACTGTGGTTCCATGTAATTAATTGTGGCATCATCTATTGGTTATATTGAGTTATATTGAAACAAGTTATATTGAAATATAACTACCGAACATACGTATTGATATAAAGTAAAATAATCTCGAACATTTCCACCAAACGATACAAAATTCCACTAATAATGGAAAGAGGGAAATCAAACACATGATTTTTATGTTTTGATCCCCATCTTGTCTCCATAACGGTGTGACGTCGTGTCTTTATGTAACCTTGTTTAGCCATTATTAAGTACGAATATCTTCATAATCAGCAATTTCTATGGTTTGGTTTTGGTCTTATTAACGTAGCACTAGAAGTAACCTAAGGGCTATTGGTGACATCTGAGCTGGCATCTCCCTCTCCTAACTTTCCCACCACGCTAACGGTAGGACCTTAAGCTCCGACAGATTTAACGTGCATCAGCTTGGGTTACACGGCATAATGACATCAAGGTTAGAACCCATTACTCGCGGGAACAATTTTTACGGTTTTTTACCTCATATTTTGTGGGGAATAAAAGATAAAAATTTGGGATTTACCTACAACAAAAAAGAAAGCAGTAGAGCTGTGGTTCATAAGCTTATTAGTCTTACGACCCCTACCTACGCTCAAAAATTTTCGAAGGATCTCTCTTCACCTCTTAGCCCAGAAGCATGTAAGAAAAATTATGATGTTTAATTTCTAATTGAATTTAAAACCTAACACATAAGCAAATTTAATTTCTTATTTATTCAATCTTAGTAAACAATTTCAAACAAACCAAATACTCACAAGTTTTATTATCTTTGAGGAAATAATAATGTTATCCTAAAATGTAAATGATTCAATATTTCCAAAAACCACACAAATCAAGTTTTTTCTAAACATAGATATTTATGTCGTGAACGCATCCTTGAAGGTGAAGCCATGATGTGGGTGAAACCCATGCAAGTCATTACTTTTTTTTCCCTTGAAATAATATATTGTTTGAACGTCGTTCATTGTATGTGTGTGTGCATAACTGACTGCAGTGGCTCTTGTGTGTATCAGTGAAAGACCTATACAAGGATAAAGATGACGTGGTAACCATATTATTCTCTTTGGTTTACAAAATCTGTCACTGCCACACATACCTATCCAAAATATTTTCATTCACGGTAGCTGTAGGTTCAATGATTTGACATAAAATATCTGGAACAGGCAAATCGATACTTTACTTGAATCATGAAGGCACAGGCAACAAGAGAACAAATGAGGTTTACTCCACGATGTTGCATTATATCGAAAAAAGTATTGGATCACATATCAAACGTTTATATCTGTTTTCCGATGATAGCCTTGGGCAAAAAAAATAATACATTATGTGACTAACGTTTTTTTGTAGCCATTGTTCTTGAAAATAAAACGACGGCTATTGGCGATGGACATGGTCATTTTCAACCACAGGGTTGCTGTAAGATTTTCACTTCTCCCCTAAAAAAGATAATAAGCAAATGGTATTAGAGAAAACCATTACAGGGACTCTATTACAGAGGGAAATCTGCGAACATTAAAACTGTTTGTACCTTCCGGTTCTTTATCTGACTTTGATAGTGTGTGCTAACCTTTTTGTTGATGATGCTCATTAATTTATTGTACTTATATAGAAATATTTAATTAAATAATTGAATGTTTCTGGTCTTACCAAGTAAAGTGTACCAGCCTTGCT
The DNA here is from genome assembly GCA_019974015.1 of Nephila pilipes. Classification (NCBI taxonomy): domain Eukaryota; kingdom Metazoa; phylum Arthropoda; class Arachnida; order Araneae; family Nephilidae; genus Nephila; species Nephila pilipes. The sequence continues at coordinate 350,515 of BMAW01056158.1, forward strand.
ACAGCAAAGATATGTTTCTGTGAATGACTGACATCCGATAATGCACATTTTAACCAATGGTAGTAATTTTTTTTAATAAAATATATAAATTGTATTTTCTTTAGGGAGGTTCTTGACAAAACTTAATTTTTCTTTAATTTTGTTGCACATAATGGTTTCTTGTATTGTTATATTAAGACTATTAAAATCGTAGTTTTCTGATTAAGAATTCCACGTTGTTCTTAACATAAAAATTAGCATCCGTGACAGAACTTATAAGAAATATGTTTTCACTTCTCAGAGATTTTATCATATATTTCTGAATTATTGTTGCATTTATGTGGAAGTTTATCCACATACATTCGTGACAATGAAAATACAAAAGCATGCATGCATACCCAGACAAATATAAAAATTTCGAGGAAGAAGCAGTACACTGAGGTATGGAAAAGGTGAGAAATGCGTTTGATTCCAAAAGAGAGGAAGCGAGATATAAAAGAAGGAATCAGCCGAAAATATCGACAATACTTCGCAGCGGAATTGTACCATCAGCCAAATTAACTTTCTTGCAAATTGTTTTTCTGTTGTAGAGGTACCGTTTACTACTGAGAATACTAGGACGCAGAGAACTGAGGCAGATCTAGCAGACAGACGAGTGCACCAGTGAATCCTGATCGATCTGAGAAGAGCAGCTTGGTTCCTACGCCAGATTACAATAATTTATTTACACAATATTTCATAGCTGTGTAAACAAATTATTCGATGCTATTCATGAGCTAAGGCATTATTGATTTCCCTCTGCACAGAAAGGCATTCAAAGGGTGAACTTCCGTTAGCGAAACAGTTGTCAGAAAATATGAAAAACACCCCAGTCACACACAGGTAAGCGCGTACCTCGGAAGTGGTATTACTGATGTAGCTTGTAAGAATCTAGAAATAAATTGATTGGACACATAAGAGCTTTCATAGTAGCTCCTAGAAGATCTATATTCCAAAATGAATCTACATGCATCCTCCATACACCGTCTGTGGCAAAGATTTTTGCAAGAAAGTAAGTGGCATGCTTCAGGAGTGGAGGTACTGTCAGAATGATTGATGTCAATACGGGTGAACCAACATGTCTGAATACTTGCATTGGAGATCCCACATGCCACTTCCGTCGACATATTGAGGAAGGTGCAGGGTATTCTTAATATCCATACCGAGAAAGACCATTATTCGCAGGCTGGTATCCAGAAGCCTACAATCATGGCGTCCGTTAAGAAGAATCCCATTGAGTCAAGAACACAAGATCCTCCGCTTACGGTGATATCGGATAGAGCCACACTTACACGTTGTAGCATGATGTGGTGTTTCCAGAGGAGTCATGCTATATTTAAGCAATGACAGTCGCCATGCACGAGTCTGGCAGCGACTTCGTGATAGAGCTAACCCGGATGCAATTGTGGAACGTCATACTACACCTCAATGTGGCATCATGTTTTGGGTGGCATCGCCTACAATTACAGATCCCAGCAAGTCCGTATTGTTTGTAGTATGACGACCCAAAGATACGTGGACGATGTGCCCCATTCGTAAAAACTATTTTTTCATCAGGGAATGCACAATGCTATTTACCAACAGGATAACACCAGCCTGCACAGGGCGAGCAGGAGCTAAATGCTCTAAAAATACCCCGGGTGCTTTTCTGGCAACCTGTCTCCCCTGGATTTCTCACCAATTGAACATGTTTGGACGTGATTGGATCTCGTTTTCGTAGCTTGCTAAAGCAGCGTTCATAAGATGGACTGTGGTAAACGGTTCAGAAAGAATGGACAGCTGTCCCTCAGGTGACTATCCGGACACTGTTTGAATCTGTACCTACACGTGTTGCTAAATGTAATGCCAACAAGGTTGGTCCAACAAATTACTGAGTATCCTGTATATTCGGAATATTTATAAATGCATCATGATGCAGTAAACATATCTTACTGCTCGTTACTGAGTCTCTCTTTTTGCCGAATTTCAATTCTTTGTGAGCATACGTTCTGTACGCTCTCTTTGTCAGACTTTGCCTTTTCAGTATCAAGTAGAATATAAGTATAATCATTTTATAATAGTTTACATAATGGAAGTTTTTAGCGTGAAATTTAATACATTATATATTTCTTTTACTAAATTTACTAATACTTTGAAAGCAGAATTAATGGAAATAAGTACTTATTCGAGTTTCGTAGAAGGTATTCATACAATCTGTAAAACTTAAGACAGAGAAATAAAAGAGCTGGACAATGGAATTTTTGAATTTACGACTGTTGAGGATCCTCGGAATATAATGTTTTAAAGGAATTTGGAAGCTGCGATAGTAACTAAAATGAATTTATAGCACTTACTCGCCAAGTAAGTGAGAATATTGTGATTTCTAATAAAATTAACTTGGAAACGAAATCAGGAAATAACGAAATATTTCGGAGGGTGGAATTCAAACATGAAATCAATTTCCAAAAGTCAAATTGAAGAATGTTCGATGGTAAATTTATTAACCTCCTTTATTCTTCTCAATTTAAAAAATATATATATAACAATCCTGACTTGCATAAGAGTGACAATTTTCAATTATTAGTAAAAAGTATGTAATGTAATTCACGGGGAAAGGAGTTCAATGAGAGGGAATGGATAACTATTAACAACTGACAATTATGATGCACATCTGTCAATATCAAGAGAAAGGTTTGGGAAAACTGACTTTTTAATTGAAGTATACGTTTGGGAATTAATAGATTATTTCTAACGTTAAAGCTGACAGTAGATATAAATTTCCCCTTGACAAATTACATGATAAAATAGAAAAGCGCAATTGAGGGTTTTGGAACTTTTGGGCTTAAAAACGAATGAATATGCCTCTAGGATATATATCTAGTGATGGAATCTAGCTTAATGGAAGATATCTGAAGAACTTGTCACACGAGTTCTTTCTTTGATAAACATAAAGAAAGTTTTCCTCTAACAAATTTGCTGAAATTTTTAAAAGCAGAAGTTGAAGGTGAGGAGAGACTAAAACAAGCGCGTAGGGAATTTAATATAGAGAAGATCCGTGTTAAATCTGAAAAAGGGAAAATAAAAATAGATTTAAATAAAAAAAAAGTGTTAAAATTGCTATAATGTTGTTGGATTTCTCACAAAGATCTTGCATTTCTTATGGTACAACTCATGATAGTTAAAATTGCTGTAATGCCCGCACTCTATCACTTGACGAAAAGGTACCAAAAATTAAACAGAAAAGTGTTCTTTGAAACTTTTTGGAACCTGGACATATTTCATAGTTGTGTAAAATTATTCGATGCTATTCATGTGGTAAAGCATACTTGATTTCTCTTTGCCCAAAAAAGGCATTTGAAGGGTGAACCAGTTACCTAGAAGGGTTACAGAAGGTTAAACCAGTGAACCTAGTGGTCATAGTTTCAGACTCGTGGCCTGCGGGTTTCCTTGGGTCAAAGGTTCGAGCATTATCCACTAAAGACCCGCTGTGTAACTAGCTGGGGCTGATGCACGTCATATCTGATTGGACTCAAAGTCATCCCGTTCGCGTGGTGTGGAAGCTAAGAGAGGGGTGCAAATTCAGGTGTCACCCTCATCACTTGATCGAGGTTCGAAATTACGAGGTCCGCACCAATAGCCCTCGTGTTGCTTCTAGTGAGATGTTAATAAAACCAACTAAAAAATCGAAGGGTGAGCCTCCGACAGAAAAGCGGTAGGCAGAAAATATGACAAAAACCATGGCTACACACAGGTGTACCTCGGAAGTGGTATAACTGATTTAGCTTATAAAAGTCTAGGAATTAAGGCTACACGGTACTCTTTTTCAAAAATTTTTTTTGGAGACAGTAATATTAAAATTAACTTATGTATTGTTTTCATACTATATTATTAAACTGATTCTGAAAATAAAAAGTCAATTTAACTAGTCCTTATTTTAAAATTTAAAAAAATTTAAAAAATTTGAAGTTTTTTTAAACCCTTATAAAATACACAATTTTTGAAATTTTTTAATTATTTTGAGTGATTTATATTTCATACATTATTGCAAACAAAAGTTAGTATGGATTTGAAAATCTGTTCCCTTGTGGATTTTTAATAATTATTTTTCTAGCTAAACCTGGAAAAAACAGGAAAATTTTTAAAATATTAACTTTAACATTTTTTAAAAAAATAACTAGGGATCCCAGACCTAAATCCATACTAACTTTTATAGAACACATATATCTCAGTATGTATAAAAAATTTCAAGACTCTATCTTGAACAGAAAAAAAGCCTTAGGGATTAGAAAACACTTACATCTTCAAAAATAAAAGTCTGAGAAAAATGCATTTAAAGTTTTTAAAGGCATAAAACAAAAACTAATAATACTTGCAAAGATCTAAATTTTTAATATATTATTTAACTACTTATATAATATATGAAAACACTACTTTAATTAAATATTATGGCAAATATTTTTATTTATTCAAAATATGTTTTTGCAAAATATCGATATAGCATTTTTTACGATGACAGATAATTCAGCTTAAAGTTAACATAATAATTTCACAAAAGTTTTAAAACACAATACACTTATAAAAAATAATAATGATATAAATAAAAGTTTAAAAAAAGTTAAAAACTACCAGGTTTGTTCATAGCACCTAATTTTTTCTGAACTTTAAATCGACGCAATTTAGCAAGTTTTATTTTTTTCTGCGCAACTTTAAAATTTGCAGATTTCCTTTTCTTTCTGAAATAGGTTCTCCTACAATGAGTAAAGTACACTAAATGTTCTGATGACAAACTTGTTACAAATTCAATTAGCATCCTGAAATGTTTTTAAGAGTTTTTAATGTTCCAACAATAAATTCAGGTATTGCACTCGACATGGCAATCAACACGACTCCTAGAAGCTGTATTTTCTTTGGAATATTTGTCCCATATCATCGAATGTAATGCTTCATTAGAATTGTGTGTCAAACCTCTGACACATGTGCTTAATAATTTAGTTGATGCTAATCGCTGATAAATAGGCAAGATTTTGGGCAAATATTCTTTGTTGATTGTTATTTTTACCCAATCTTTGTGAATACCTGATTTTTTTCCACGTGCTAATGATAACTGGTAAAAACACCAAGAGTCAAAGAGCAAGATTGTGTCCCGGAAACTAATACTCTCAGATCTTTCCCATAATTTCACAGCTGCATTTACTTCCATTGCACTAGATGATCCGACATGTGTTGTACTACAAACATTTTGTTGTCCTTTGTACCAAATACTAAATTCAGCACTTTCTTCTCCAAGCTCAAATTTAGTCTGTTCACATTCTCCACACCGCTTTGACATTACTTCGTAGTCTATCACAAAGCCAGTCAGCAAGTCGATAACATATCCTATTCTGATATTTGACGTTGACGTATGTTCTCTTGTCAACCAGCTTCCATCATATGACATTCCAATACCGACTATATCTTTATCATTCCTTGAGCCCTACGCCTCAATGACATCTTTACGAATATAAAGCAACGGCTGATTTGACCCAACAAGATGTCCAATCAGAACTTTTGGCTTATAATGTCTTTTAAAAGTTTTACTAAACATTATGTTTCAATTCATATGCATGCAGAATTTTTCCAACGATGAGTAGCCAAGTCACAAACTTAACATACCTTGCACTAATCTCATATTTACATCAAATGGAACATTAAAAAATTGATGCTTGCTAACATTTGATATTTGATGTAATATAGCATCAACTAATTGTTATGAACATGTTTCACTCTATGTTTGGTCACAATTAACACATACAACATTCACTTTATATGCAAATCTATTTCTTAGAACCATAGCAAAGTTTTAAAGATACACTATGGCAAATATTGCTTAAAAATATTCCAAAATTATCTGTAAACAAACATTCAGTATCCACTATAATGTAATTTGAAAGATACTTTTATATGTAGCTGAAGTATTTAAGACATTTGTATTCTGAAGTTTTGTAGTTATATCCACTAAAGCAGCTTTTTAGCATTGTCATTATCAGCAGTACTCCATCTCTTAGAAATGTTGATTCTCTTCTCAAGCTGCGAAAGTTTTGTCCATGGCATTTAATCAACAGAAAAAACTTCACTTAAACAATTTAAAATAGCTTTTCAGTTATATAAATTATATGCAGAATAAATATTGGTCTTGAGAAATACCTTTTCTTATCAATTTTGGCTAAGTAACTATAAGCACATCAAGAACTCAAAATATAAACAAACATAAATGATTTTAGTAGTGAAAGTTGAAGTTAATATCTACTTCTCTGCAAGTATCGATATTATTTAAAAAATATCAGTAATTAATTAAAATTAAGAATGGAAAAATGCTTTAAAATGAAACCGAAACTAACCACGCCCCCCTCAGCTGTCAAAAATATTGACTGACAATGTTCAGAAAACTTCAAATATCTTAAAAACTAATTGGTTAATAGATCTAAAATTTGGGGCCAAGATTCCCAAATGTATGGGCTACAGGAAAATGCAAAAAAAATTTTTTCGATAAATTTGTCATTTTTAGGGTACTGTGTAGCCTTAAGAGATTGGATACGTAAAAACTTTCAAAAAAAGTGGTTCCCAGAAGAGCAATATTCTAAAAACAACCTACCAATTGTATCCAAAAACAACCTACCAATTGTATCCAAAAAAAAAAAACCCTGTAGTTCATACTTTCTTTGGTGGAGCTAGAACACAGAACCTAAAGTTTGTAAAAAGTATATTAAAAAAATTGTATTCTTAAAATCGATCTAAAGCCCCTGATTTCGAATTTGACTTTATGTATCACGATATAATTTGTAGAGATATGTATCGCTTATCGAAAGTGCTAAAATTATAATAAAATATATGATTGTCTGACATGGGATCAGAATCAAAATAAAAATAATAAATCAAAATGCTCAATGGTAGTGATGTTCATGGGAAGATTTCAACGTGGCAAGTTGAGCAATTAGAAAAAAGTTTAGCAGCAATTTACGCGAAATTACGGTTAGGTAGCTTACCGCAAATTTGAGGATTGTCCTCTAGGAAAACAAAACACATCAATTTTGTGTGAAAGTTTAGCTGCGAAACAGTTATAAAATTTTCGACATTTGTAATTTTGGAGCGATTGGAATTACTGATCCGCATTAAAACTTACCGAAGACTATGAAGCAAAAAATGGTTCATGAGCATTTCATGAGTTCCCTTTCTGAATAGTCGTTATATTTGTCGATTTACCTTGGTTAGGAAACAATTTTGAATTACCATCTAATTATCTCATTGCCTTAAAATGACTATTTTCATTACACTGAAACTTTAGTTATTAAATAAATACAATGGATGAGAGAAAGTTTTTAATGAGTGAATTAAGGAAGATGAGATTGAAGTAGTTTACAGGAGTATTAAAATTCTACCTTCCACATCACCCAATATTTATATCTAAAAAATGTGTAAGTACTAAAATAAAATCCTTTTTTTGACACTTCTTGTAAATTTAGCATATTAATTTCCCTTAATGATTATCTCTTTAAAGAGCAGAATCAAATCGAAGAGATTCCCTTTATTTTATTGAGATTTCAAATAAAATACATTGGTATTACGCCGGTTATAAAAATTGGGTTTTAGCAAATAGTAGTGAGAAAAAAAATATCGTAATTTTTTTAGATTCTCTTGGTGAGATAAATAAAAGATAAAGGTTTTACTCCGTACGAGAGAAGTTTTTTGTGTGACATCCATCCAGTTTTTCTTTTAAGCGCTGTTCTCGCATTCCATTTGTCTCCTGGCCCACAGAACAAAGATCTATTGCTCAAAAGATTCTTCAATCTTTTATATTGATAATTGCGTAGCGTCAGCAAATGATGAACGAGAACTTAGAGATTTTATAGATAAAACAACCACACAAAATTTTAGTTCAATCCAGAATAGTTTTGTGGGGGGGGGAGCATTTGGTCTTCGCCTAGACAATGGTGATTTAATTGTTAGACATATAAACGCGAAATTGGTTTTGGAGGATCAATTGACAATTTTAGAAGTTTTATGGGATAGAAAAGCTGATGCCTTTTCCATTAATTTAATCCCTCTACTACAGTATCAGGAAACTTATCTAAAAGAGATATTTTGTTGTTTGTGCTGAGTATTTTCGATCCATTGGGATTCTTTCTACCAGTGTTATTACTGGATAAATTATTATTTTAAGAAATGTAGGTTACAAAATCCATTTGGAATTCGCTGTTATCCGAAAAGATTAAAGTTAAACTCTTTAAGTGATATATAATGAGTTATTAGAAGAGATTAGAGATAAATTCTTGCAATGTTGTAATAAGTTGCTAATTCTAAACGATTAGTGAGGGACTCGACGAATAGGATTTAAAGACAAAAGTTCTTGGTCTCTCCTTGTGTTGTATGAATCCAGTCAGTGTAAATACTCTACTGTATATTTTTAGGGGTGTGAATGTCAATGTGAATGTCAATGTTCAATGTGAATAACAATGAAATATTTGTTAGTTTTCTCTAGCGGAAAAATCACGAGTAGCCTCTATAAAGAGAATAATTATCCCTTAATTAAAGCTTTTGGCTTGCGATTTAGAGGCATAACTCGTAAAGTATGCAATTATGGCTTTAACACTGAATGAAACCCTGGTGGGTTTCTGGACTGACTCCTCCATTACTCTATCATGGATCAAACGAAACAACCCATCGGGTAACATTCATGGTAATCGTGTGAAAGAAATTTGTTCAATCACAAATATAAATTCGTAGTCATACGTACCGGGTCAAGTAAATTCCACAGATCTTACCTTCAGATTTTACTTTCTTACCTGCTCTCCACGTCACTTTTCAAACCTTTCGTGGTGGGAAGGTACAACCTGGCAAAAACTAGGAAAGCTAAGTTAGCCAAGCTTTAAAACAGAATCAGAACAGATATTAATTTCTTCTGAACATAGGAAGAAAATTTTAACTAATGTTAAGGTAATTATGGAATCAGTTGGTAAGAGAAATTTTTTAAGTAGTCAAAAGAGACTAGAGGCTTAGCTTGACTTCTTATCTTTGTTAAAAACTGCCGAAATATAGAAGTTAAAAAATATCAGGTTTTGACAAGTTTAATGATACATGAAACTGGGAACACACTCTGTTTACTTGTTCAGGGTTAGCATTTTCCCGAGACGGGAGACTCTGAAGGCTTTCTTTATGACATACGAGATCAGAATAGCTTATGACGAGAAGACGAAAAATCATCGAAATAAATGATAATTTTGACTTTCGATACCCTACCTTATTTCATTCAAAACATCAGTTTGTAAATCATTTAATAAGGGAATATAATGTAAGAAGTTCTTATGCTGTAGTATAAATGTTTATGGCTATGATTAGAGAGGAATTTTGGATAATTACATTGGGACGAGCTAACGTATCACAAATCAGTTAGCGCATTGGATGTTACTGGTTTGCAGTAAAGACACTGGCAAACGAACCAAACCAACTATCATTCGATATAGTACATGAAGCAGCCACATTTGCAGGCATTGATTTGTGTTGCGCTCTAATTCTTCGAAATAAAATGAAAACCTGGGTACTTTTATTCCCCAGCGCTGTTAATCGAACCGTATGCTTGGAACTGTTTGCGACTATAAGTGTGGAGGGCTTTTAACAGAATCTACATCCATTCATTTCTCGACAAGGTCATCTGTTTGTTATATATTTGTACAATATGACAAATTTCGTAAGACCATCTTCAGTCCTAAAGAGATTCGATTGGGGAAAAATCACCACCTATGATACTTTGAATCTTATGAACTGCAGATTCGTATCACTTCCGGCCATATAGTGGGATGAATGGGAGATGCGACTGATTCATTGAACCAATAGTATATTATTGAGGGTCTTTGGTCAAGTCTGTGTTAATTACCAATAATTACCCACGGTTATTTGTAACGAAGAGGCCGTAATACATTGTAGTTTTCTCACTTATGTATCAAATGATACGGAGAATATCGTATCATTGACTCCCTTGATGTTTTACATTAAGGAGGTTGAATTTCCAGACCTGTATAGAGACAAATGTGTAATCCGATAGAGGATATGCAATGAGATCCGAGAAAAGTTGCGAATAAGATTCCGATAGGAGTATCTTGTCCATTAGTGATGAAGCAAGGACATGGGCACTGCTTGTTAAAATAGACGATATTGTGGTGATAGGAACTGAGAACAAGAAACGAATAAATTGACCTATCGTGCATGCTCAAGCACTTTGTTACGGCAAAGGATGTCGTGCGCGAATTGCTATGGTGAAGACTAAGTACGGAATGCTGTTCGTCATGTACGAATATTGTTTCATTTTAGAAGTGCTCTGCAGTAATAATGACTAGACTGTATAGTATATTTTGTTTACTAACAAATTCAAAGGAGAGATTATGCAGGATATTCACTACTCTTCTGAAAAGAGGATAGTAAGAAAATAGCTACTGAGCAGGACTGGCAAACCTGTGCCCACCAGGTGTCAACCTTCGGCGCGGGGAGCAGGTTCATCTGAATAAGGATTTAAACCTTTATTGTACATAAAAGTACCAAAGAATATTCCTCCATAAGTCGATAGTATTATATCCTTCTACCATTGGAATATCTCACTACCTGACTCAACGTTTATCAAAATTTTTCTTTAAACTTGTTCAGAAACAATTACAAAGCTAGTTATAAAAAGCGCACTTGCCATTTTGTGCTATTGAGCGATACAAAATGTATAACTAACTAGCAAACTTACTGAAGAGCTCAGGTATTCATTACTAGACATGTGGAGGGAATGCGACACGCGGGAAATGCGAAATACCAGCAGCTATTCTGTCTGCTGATGTCCTAAATATTTGACGCAGAAGCGTATTATTCCAGTCAAATTGACGCTTGGTATCTTTTCATCTCTAAACCTTTAGCTCTAGCATTATGTTGAAGCTGCAGGACAGCTCTTTAAATTGTATTTTAAGCAAATATAATTAATTCAAAAAATGTAGTTTTTCCTTAATTTATAGCAGAGTGTTCTTGATTTCTGTAACGAGGTTTGGGAGGATTAGTCGCTTCCCACAACTTGAAAGGTGATCTTATTTGAATAAGTATCGAATTTAACATTTGTGCACAAACTCACAAACAAGCACACTTTATATATATATATATATATATATATATATATAAAGAAGGAGTTATATATATATACAAAGAAGAAGACAAAAATTGGTGAATAGGAAGATTATGTACAGAATAAAAAAAGATTAAAATTTCAGAAAAATTGAATGATTTGTTTAAGGGTTACATAGTTGCAAAGAAACGAGCTCGATAAGGAGTTGACCCACCTCTAGCCTAAATATAAACTGCCACACAACGTGGCATAGAGTGCTAAAGCTCCCTGATGGTCTCCTGCAGTATTTCTTGTCAAATTTGCTCCGTTTCGGGTGGGTCATCAATATTCCCTTTTAGATGCAGTCGCCTTTCCATCATATCCCAGACATGCGCGATTATAGGGAGATCTGGCTGGCCAAGGAAGTGTTTGAAAAGCTGTAAGACAGTTCATAGCAGCACGTGCCGTATGGAATCTGGTATTATCTTGCTGAAAAATAAAGTCAGTGTACTGCAAATGGAACGGTAGCAAAATAGGTCTCAGAATGTCGTAACGAACAGCTATTCTGTAAGTGTACCTCTAATGAAGACCAAAGGGGGCCCGCTATCAAGGGAAATGGCAGCCCTGACCATAACTCCTGGTTGAGGGCCTGTGGGGTGTGCCATAGTGAAAGCACGATCGGCACGCTGCCCTGGGAGTCTCCAGATATGTCTTCGATGATCGTCAGGACGCAGTTGGAAGCGGGATACATTGCTAAACACTATACGTCCCCAGTCAGTATCATTCCAACCTGATCGAGCCACGCACCACTATAATCTGGCTCAACAGTGTGCAGCCGTGAGTGGCAGGAGGCATAGCGATCGGTACGAGCGTAGATTTCACTCTATCCGTCGTCTGTGAATGGTCATGGTAGACCCCTGTGTGCGAGTCGAATGTTTGATGGTTGATATCGATAAATCAGGTGCTGTGGCAGCTGATCTGATAATCACTCTGTCCTCACGATTTGCTATGGCCCTAGGTCGACCGCTACCATCCTGACGCTGAAATCTGCTATTATCCACCCATTCTTGCCAGCATTTTCTAATCGCCCTATCGCTTCAACCCATATGACGAGCGATTCTCCGATTTGCCCAACCTGCCTCTTTCAATCTAATGATACGACCTCTTTCAAACTCTGATAGTTGTTTGTAATGACCTCGAATCCTGCTATGAGGCAGTTTTCAGTAGTTGAAAGGTATCCTAAATAGCAATGCAATAGAAAATTTGATCATCACATTTGAGAATTGCTTTTTATATACACCTGCTGAATGTGCAGTTCCGAAGTGCTGTAGCTCCCGCTATTCATTAATTGGCCACTCAATTTTAATTATTTGCGTGCTCTGTCTAAATGTCTTTCCATACGAAATTTCATTACAATCGGGCGAATTCTTCTTGGTGCCTCGTTTTTGTTTTTGTTTTGGAGTGTATTTCTGCAGCTGCTAGCTTATTTACATGATTTGGTGCTGGGTCCTCTTGGAAGCACTAGCTTAATCGAATAAAACAATAAAAATATTAACATTAAGAATCCAATATTATATAGCTCTTGAGACTTACTCTCTAGTGACGAAACAAAACAAATTTCTTTTCAAGAAAACATTTTTTACACTAGTTGCTAGGGCACATCGACAGACTTGCCTGTGTGGGCAGAATCCTGAAATTGCAGCGCGACACTCGCTATGATTTTATGCTATAGTGGTATTTTTTCAATATATAAGTATGACTTATACCTCAATGTATCCAGTATTGTGATTTTATAACTAAGCTTCATAGAAAATGTAATAAATTAAAGAAGATGAATAGATAGCAAAAATGCTTCTTTAAACCTATGTATCTAAATTAAATTTTCACGACCCCAATATTTCACCCGTTTGACCTGTGACCCATTTGTCCTTGCTCCCATAGCTTAGGAAACTCTGCAATAAAGTATTTCAAAAATTTTGGGACCCTGGAATAAAAAATGCGTTAGAGGATACCATTTGTCAATATATTTAAAAATGGACATGCAATGGCTTTGTAATTGTAAAGTTAGAAGCAATCTTCATTCTCATATTTTTTTTGTAGAGAGAGAGAATAAATTTTTTCAGTAATAAAAGATTATATTGAAATTTTAACTGGAACTCTTTTAGATTCATGGAAAGTCTTAAAAACAGAAAATTTAAGAACTTTGAAGCTCTTAACGATTCAAATTTAACCTATGTCTTAATTTCGTTTATCTGAATAATTTAATGCGATTATAAAATCTACATTTACAATACGGCATATATCTATTAGGTAAACTTTCGGTGTACATGAATTGGAGATTGATTGCTTACAGTTTCCGGAAATTGCGTAGACACGTGGCTATTGACAGGCAATTTTTTATAACATTGCGTAATTTTGTTACGTCTCTGAATTTGAAAAGGGTCTTTCGTTGCCACTTGTTAATTTAATCATTTTAAATAAAAAAAAAAAACTATTTCGGTCACAACCATTATTTTCTGAAGAGTCGGACTCCTCCTCTGATTCAGAATGATGGTCACTAAATATTGCATAATCTGAATTTCCCATTTCTGCCTCAAAGTCTCAATCTGAAGAAACTTATTGCAAATCATTTATTTATTTGGATATCGGAAATGAATGAGACGCAGTGTCTCATCAATAGATTGAGAGCGCAGAGGATTACGGGAAATATATTCAGATTCTGGTTTAGTTTGACCACGCAAAGGGGGATTTTTTTTGTTGCCGTCTAATATTTCGTTCAGACCGCTAAAGAGGGGTAATAATGGGATATTATGTTTAGATAACTACTATATATGTAAATATATTATTTCTTTCGTTCTAAGTATATAACTGGTGCATAGAATTTAAAATAAATATAATCGAAAGAAACCACTATCTCACTATTATTGTTCTTTGGCTCATTATTTACTACAAAACTTCCTCTAACAGCTTTAGGTGTCTCCTCATTCTTTCATCATGTAACAAAGAAGAGATAATCATGCTGGAATGATTTGAAAAAGCAACATTTGCAACCGAGAAATATTAACCAGAGAGCTGTCACGAGGATCCAACACATCTCAATTAGTTCCAAAAAACTGAAAAGGTTTAGATTGCATAGATTTCCCACTGAAAGTGTAGAACTTACACTTGACCGGTCTAATTATATCTACTATTGGGAGTGGGGGAATGAATTTTCACGAGCCCGGAGGGTCGAAATACCTCTCGCTCCGGTGTATAACGTGCATCCTTCTTGTTACACGACAGGTCCTTAGTGACATCAGGACTCGAACCTACGACTGAAGGAAAACACCGTTAATTGCGAACTCATGATCATAACCACTGGACTAACATTTCCATAATCTATATTTTATATCCTAACAACTAAAAGTGTTAACCAACATTATGTGGCCACTATAGTCTAACGGTAATGGTCGCGGACATAAGTGATTGCAAATATTACCAACCCTGGTTCATTTAACGGCAGTTTCGGCTGTGGGTAACCTGTCAGGGGTCAATTCAGGCATCATCCTTCCGAGGACGATAATTGAGTACCATGTTCGCTTGTGAATTAATGTGAATAATCCGGGGCTCAGGTCCGGACTAGCCACTCGGCCAGGACATTAACTAGTAATTAGCATTGTAGGAACGAAGACTACAGAAATGTAGATTTTAACCTATCATGTAAGTAATGTAGTAATGTATTCATATAAATTCTTCCTTGCGTAAAAACCAGAGTTCAAAAACTGAGTGTTGACCGTTGTTAAGAATTACTGTTGGAATTCTAATTGTTTATTAACGTCACACTGAGAAGCAACTCGAGGGCTGCTGGTGACGGAATTCATAATTTTGAACCTTGATCAAATGACGAGGGAGATTCCCGAGCTGCCATCTCCCTCTCCGAATTTCCACATTACAACAACGAAATGACTTTGGACCTGTACGGATTTAACGTACATCAGCCCCACTACATGTCGGATCTTTAGCGATCAACATCGCGTAGTCTATCGCTAATAATCCTTGAGTTGCTTCTCAAAGTGATGTTGATAAACAATCACTTACACTCACCCAACTAATTCGTTAAATGAAACACTTCTCAAGTATTCATTACAAAACTGAGTCTGTCACTCTTTGAAACCCTCTGTGACGATTTCGTTCCATAAATGTTCGAAAGATGTAATTTCGTAAAAGAGTCAATGAAACGGAACTATTCAATCGCCTTCTCCCTGGACATTATAAATTTCTGCCTGTTGCCTTTATTACAATTTAAACTATGCGGTAAGGTTACGAGGTAAAATACATTGGGAAATGGGCTCTAGAGTGCTTTCCAGTCACGGATATCGTTAAGCAATCCGTTGCTTAAAAGGGTAGGGTGGGGAAGGATTAATCATTTTGATATCATTACTGCACACAAGAGAGTTGTACGGGGTATAGTCCGAGCATATAATAATCGAGAGTCTCCTAAGTTGCTTTTCAACCATTCGACGAGTGTTTAGGAACAGAACTCCTTGTAGCTTAACGGTGAATTTCGGAAAGCGAATTCAAATCGCGTAATAATTTAGCCCTTAGCCGCGGAACATAATTTTTGCCTCCATTTTTTCTTATTTTAAGAAATATATATGTATACTCGCATATTAAAAAGTCTATAAGTTACGAAATATCTTTCCAATCACCGAAAAATTAAAATTAACAAAAGAAATTTTGATAATAAAAGGAATTTTCCTCGACAGATTTATTTAAATAATATAAGAAAAGGTTTATAAGTAATTTAAAAGAAAATACTCTAGATTATTCTTATCGAACTGGAAACTCGATAAGAATCGTAAGTAGTATCATTCAAATCTCTCTCTCTCTCAAGTATATTAGAAACGAGGAACTCCGTATAGTCTCAAAATTATAACAAAAAAAAAAAACAATTATATCAGAAAATAGCCAGAAAATTATTAAATATATAAGAAAATATTCCGAATTCTTCACTACAAGAAAATGATTGATACCCCCCGATAACACTGATGATTTACCCAAGTTTCCCATTCCATTCAAGAAATCGAGAATTTTTTAAAAACACTTTTAACTTTTTCTCATAATCCCATCAGAAAGACTTATTTGTTACTTTTCACATATTGTACAGAGTTTATTTTTATTTTTCATTGCTGTATATGTGCTGTATATTTTATTTACAAATATGAGTAATACACAAATACTTATTTCCATACTTTAGCATGTCTTGTTCACTCAATGCTAAATTTTCTAAGTAAAATATTTACTTAGTCAGGCACGCACACACACACACACACACACACACACAC
>BMAW01056158.1:367039-410810 GCA_019974015.1 Nephila pilipes
ATATGTATGTATATATATATATAATTCTAATTAGACGAAATTCTTAACATAAAATATTGAAAACTTATTTAAGAAAAACTAAATTTAAAATTAATATATATTAAAACTGTTACATAACAAATATCACAAAATTACAAAAACATACCTTATACAATTATCAAATTAAATTATTAAAATTAATATAAAAATTAACTATTAAACTATCAATCTATTAAAATTAATACAAAATTAACTATTAAACTATCAAACTATTAAAATTAATATAAAATATCTTAATTTAATAGTAATTTAAAATAAAATCATTGTGTAAAGCATTCACTAAGTTGTAAATAAGTATATTATTATATAACATTAAGAAATACGTATTAAACATACAAAAAATTAAGGAATAAAAGCAGTAATTTAAAAAATCATAACATATTTCAAAATATCAAAACCTTACCAAGATCTACAAAGCATATTTCAAGAGAAATAATACAGAAATTAAATTCAAATATAGAGATGAAATAATTCTAAGCTGTCTCAGATTTGAGAATGTGAAAGTGTGTTTATACTAGATTTGGGGATCCGAGCCATCACACTTCAGAGACCTTAAACAAGACAAAATGATATCAAACCAATATCTCAAAACCGAAGCAAAAGTTCAAACAGAGAAATAAAGAATGTAAACAAAGAGACAAATTCATTTACACCAAAAAGTATGTTTATATTAATATCATTACAAACACTATTAAAAAATTGCTACGCATTATTAAAAAATTTTAATTAAAAAAGTGTTGAAATAGTTTTACTACATAAACGAACTCAAATATTATTTTCTTCCATTACGGCGCTATATACGAGGAGTGTTCAATAAATCCTTATAAATTCTAAGAGATAATGCAACGAAAATGGGTTGAATTTGGTAATCCTCATGAAATCAGTATGCAGTTGTCTTATGTCTTATTCTTGGCGGCTTTTGCACCTCAAAAATTCTTCATTTGCTCTTTTCCTGTCGGTGACACCATCTTTGCTGTTTTTTTTAGAAAAGATTCAACGGAAGCAACCCTATGTTTTGATTTTGGCTTCATTTCTGGTGTTTAATGATGAATACGGGTCTCACTAAGGGGGACAACTCGACGCAGCAGCAATTAAATGTCGATTTAGCAGCCAATGAATATAAAAGCGAAACACACTTATGAATCAATATCAAACTTGTTTCAGCTCCCTTTAACAGATTGCATTACCCATTGGTACCAACAATTTACCTTAATGATGCCCTCTGTCTTCAAATACAAGAACATTTTGAGCCGCCCTCATTAGTAGGAATGCTTTTAACATCGGACAATTTGATTGAGGGACAGATTTTACAAAGAGGAACACTGAATTCATAAATTAATCTATCATATGAACTTTAAAAAAAAAAAAAAAAACTCTTATACCTAGAAGAAAATAATAAATAATTTCAAGGAATATCTTTGAAGTAATATATATATATATATATATATATAGTTATATATATATAATGTACACTTTAGAAATTTCTGAATTCTTTTCTAATGAAACCTTTTTTTTTTACGGTAAAGCTGTATTTATATAACTTGGCTGTAAATTTTAAATTGGTTTTATGTTTCTTTTGAATCAAAAATATCATGCATATTATGTGTTCTTAAATTCTTTTATATTATGTTTCGGTAAATTTACGCTATTTTACATTATAATATTTTGAATGTTTTAAATTTGAATTATTTTTAAAAATTTGAACTGCTTAGGCTTTTATTTATTTGTTTTTTTAAATTTTACTAACTGTATAAATTATATCCGTAATATAATTTCTATTTTCTAGTTCTAATAATTTTATTTTAAATTTGATTTTTAATAATTATATTTCGTAATTTATAGTAATTATATATATATGTAAACATTATTCCTATCGACTTTTGTAAAGTAACATACTATCAATAACAGTCGAGGCTTAGTGACTTTTTACTTTTATTTAAAGCTGTGAGAGAGAGACCATTTTCATTACGTAGTATTTGGTTACATCATTTTGGTAAGAACAGAACAATTGTATAAAAAAGAGCAAGCGCAGTATGAAAAAGAGAACGTTTTTCGTTGCGTGTTTGCTTATATACTAGGGAAAATTCCCATCAAACGTCATAAGCACGTGGTAAGAATAAGGGGATTCCAGGGAAATATAGTAGATAGGGAATTAAAAAGGGATTGTTTTTGATAGATTTATAATTAGTTTAAGCAGAATTAATCCTTTTCAAGAGCGCGTGATGTAATAAATTATAGGATACTTTTGGAAGGGGATCAGGAAATAAGAATGAACTCTTTACTTTTGTATTAGGGAATGAGATAGAATAGAAAGTTAACTTATTATTTAGGGTAATTATTGAATTAAAAGTTAAATCATTACATATATATATATATATATATATATATATATATATATATATATATATACTCGTATAATTTTTCTTTCGTAAAATCAGTTAATCAGTCAAATGTAGCTCGCTTCGCTGGTTAATAGTGATCTAGGTAAAAATTATCCTTGCGCCATATTAGACAGATTATTTAAGAACGTCACATATGCTTCGCTTGTAAAAGTTTTACCTTTTTCAAGTCAATAATAAAAAAAAAAGTTTTAAAGTCAATTTCTACTTAGGTCAACAAAGAAAATTTTTATTTTTGTTACTTTTTATTAAATAATTACAATTAATATAAATATGTATATACATAAGACATAATCACAATATTAAGTGGCAAAAGAAATTCATCCGGTAAATTAAATGGCTGGAATGTAGTTTAGCCCAACCACCCTTGGCGACAGGAATTATTTGGAGGTATTTTGCGGAATGTTGTACCTTGGTCCGCTTCTCGGACTTAACATTTTCCAAAAAAAAAAAAAAAAAAACGCCCAAGTTTGGCAATTTTTAAATCACGTCAAGTGGTTGGGCTGAACTGCATTTTCACCAATTAAATTTAAATAATGAATTAGTATTTGAAAAAATTGTATTAACATGAAATGTCATCCACTACAAGTTTTAAAAAATGTATATGAACTTGAGTGGATGAATAAAAAGTATTTTATTAATGATTGAAAATTAGAACAAGATATATAAATATATATTGGGAGAGAGTGAACTAATAATAAGAATTTAAAAATATTCAATAAAATGTACAACTATGTATAGAATATTTTTAAATTATTACGTTACTTTAATTCGGTATATTTTTTTTTCTTTCTTTTTTTCTTATAAAGTAATTTGTTGAAGTGTGATGGTTGGATCAATAATACTAGTGTAAACGCACAATTACTCGGAACGAATCCTGAGACATTGATAGAATTATTTTATCTTCCTCTTTTTTTTACTTTTGTCGTTTCTTTTCAGTTATTCTTTGTAGGTCTAGGTAAGATTTTAATATTTAAATTTTGAATAAGTTTAAGATACTGATCCGTTTTTTAATATTTTGAATTTTGTATTATTTTAAATTACTGGTTCTATTTCTTAAATATTTAATTATTTTTATATTAAATTATATATTCCTGACTACTCATTAGTTTTATAATTTTAGTTTTTCAAAAATTTTTTGCATTGTAAAACAGTAAATGCTTGAAAAATAAGATAATTTATTTATAACATTTGTGTTTGGTTTACTGACTTCATTTCACTGAATGTTTTTTCCCTTTTGTATCAGTTGCAATTGTTATTAATGCTAATATTAATCAAATTTAATATCTGTTTTTTTCTTTTAGCTATACTTTGTAATGCATGATGAATTTATATATATATATATATATATATATATATATAATCTGATTCTTGGATTTCTTTTGGAAACGATTTATATATTGTAAAGACAATCCGTTTATAATTTACTTTTATTGAAATAACGTTTCACCAATGTCTTATAAGCGTTTCGAAAAAAGGATATGTAACTTGGAACAGGATCTATATATTTTACTACAGCAAAACGAATAAATGTTTTTGGCGTGATTGTATTGAATGGTTTTGTACCAGTATTTCTACTTTGGGATGAAATTTAAAAATAAATATTGCAAAACAAAGGTTCTCATATGGAATTTCATCTTTGTGAGTCTCTGCCCACAACATTTATCCCGTTTCTGGAGTTTTGTTTACCAATACAAAGAAATGCTGTATCAGATCCTTTTCCCATGCGTCGCGAAAGATAGCTCTACTATTGTGTTTTTAGATTTTCGTGGATAAACACATACCCTCAAAAATAAGCGTTCTCTGTATATATATATATATATATATATATATATATATATATCAGTATAACTATAAAGAAAGTATTGTTATGATATTTCAAGGATTTGAGACGTTCAAGTGTATTTTTTTCAAAATAAATTGCACATTGTTCATACAGGTCAAAATAGATCGAAATTTAATCTGCCAGTTCCCTGTATTTCTTTACCTGCGAGAATTTATATAAAGAAAACACACATATCTATTCAAAAGGACTCATTCGATTTCAAAATTCCATATTTTCAAAAACAAACAAAACAATGATAAGCAGTACATGTATACAAGGGGAAACTGTGAAAGTTTTATATTGTGAGCTATAGATCCCTCGTGTGAATTCTAATTCACACGAGTATTCTATGTGAATTCTAATTCACGAATGCTGTTTTACAATCTCTCTCGGAGTTACCTTGCAATGGATCGGTTGGAATGGCTTAGATGATTTGATGTCACACAGCTGGTCACCTGATATAGCCTCATGTGATATTTTATTTTGGACGTTTGTAAGAGATTATGTGTATGCGTCTCCATTACTGAAATACATTTATGAACTGAGGCAACGGATTTCTGTTGCTATACAATAACTTACCATTGAAACTTTACAACGTGTTCGGCAGGAATGTATATTTCGAATTCCCATATTACGTGTAACTAAAGGAAGTTGTATCAGACACTTGTAAATAAACTACTATAGAGGGTGTTTCAAAACTCATGAGCAAAAATTTAAAGGGTGATAGAAAACATGTAAACAAGAAATTTTCAACATACAGTGTATAAGCAGAGAGCAAGGTGAATCGTTTGACGGCACTGTAATAAAAAGCTTAAATAGCAAGTTTTCTTACACATCGTCATTTCTGCTTTCCATTACAACGCCATCTAGTGTTTCACCCCTTGCTCTCCGCTTATGCATTTTATAATGATAATTACTTATTTAGATGCTTCCCATCACCCTTTAAATTTTTACTCATGAGTTTCGAAGCATCCTGCGTTTTCCCCTTGTATTCATTTATTACTTATGATTCTGCGTTGTTTATTTTTTAAATATTTCATTTGAAACTTGGTTGAATCATTTTGATTATGTATATGTTATGTTAAGGATTTGTATCCTAAAATTTTTCTATTTGCATCTGATCGATATACAAGTCCCCTGCTTATATTACTGATGTATTTTTAAAAATATTTATATCTTATAAATCTATTTTTTTAAGAAAAAAAAATACTTTGTTTACATAAGTTTTATTTCCATTTATAAAGTCAGTGTAGTTCAAAGTTAAATTTGTCTTAAGTTTGGGATGATTTACCAGAGCTGTGGTTAAATTTCAATGTATAATGAATGCTACTCCAGAATCTCTCTATGACAAACAATTTATTTAATGTTCTGTTCTTCTTTGTTATTTTAAGCCCAGTTTTCTACTTGACAAGGTTCTTAGTTTGTTTGAAACAAATCTTAGCGTTTGTTTTACCTCATAAAATATTGATCTTCCTTAGCTGGAAATTTAGTCACTAATCCACTTATCAAATCCCGACTCCTTGTTTTATGAAAGAAATATTTTGTTAAACATCCCGAGTATTCGAATAACTTATTAACTTCCGTTTTTTGCTTAAATGTATATTATACTACGAAATCCAAAAAGACGTATTATTATTTATATGAAAAAAATCTCTTCTTTTTATTTCATGTAATAAATATGTAATTAAAGTTGTACTTAGACACATTAGAAGACACTTAGGCGTAAGGGGTAACTCAGCTGGTCTAGATGCCTTTGAATAATTGTACCTTAATGAATTTCCCTCTTATTATAGGGTATTAAAACTGTTTCAAAAATAAGATAGAGGTGGAGATATAAATACAAATAGAAATACTTTTTGTTGGTTATTTTTTGAGATTTCAAAAACAAGTATGTACTCAGTAAAATACATTTTGAGATAAGGAAGTAATAAAATGAAAAGTTAATTCCACACTTCTAAGACACTGATTTCAGTAATGAAACAGGGAACAATACATAAGAAAAAGGCAACTTTTGATGTAATCAAAATGATAATTCCTATTCATGGAATATAAAATCTAGTTATTCTTGTTACAGCTCTCAGCAAGGAGGAGGTTGCAAATTGCAGTTATTCATGTTAATTTATTTGGTTATAGGAATCTGTGAATCAAAGTATTCCGCAGTATCGTAAAGTTTAAATTATTAATTGAGATAGAAATTTAATTTTTGTTGTTGTTCTTGAGACTTCTCTGCTCAGTCACCATTCAAGGTTATAAATTTCTCCAAAAACTATACACTTCACCAAACATGAATAGTTGTCATTTACAACATTATGTACTTAAAGATCATATCCAGGTATGTCGACAATTTCTTAGTATTAATTTAAACATTTTGATACCTAGTCGTACTTGCCATAAACATTAAATTATTTTATTGAAATTGGCACATTATTTTGCTAGGAAACTTTTCGAAACCTTGAGCCCTGTTCTACTGCATTAAGCAAATAAGGTTTTAAATTCAGTGGACTAACTAAAGTATATAAGTACATCCAATATGTGAACTCGCAATCTGTCGACCGCATGTGCCCTCGATGAATATCTTTGCGGCCCCCAAATGTTCGCCAAGTCTCCAAAGTGTTCCCCGAATTCGTCGCTTTATCTGGTGACTTAGCAACATTTGGTGACCAAATTTGTCTATGTGTGATCTCAGTCCCCTCTACCTGTATTGCATCACTTCCTTGCGTATTCCCAGCATGTCTGTAAAACTATCTTTATGCTCACAATAGTCGTTCTGCAGGGAAAGCAACAAATTCCAAACTTTCTGCATAACACTGTGTTAAACTTGAAACTGGCTTTTTATTATATTTTTTGCAAAATATCAATACTGTATAAAAAGTGGTATTCAAAATTGATTTACTTTTCGAAGATCGACATGGCTCGTCTCACTAGCTTGCAGTAAGTAAAACTGAAAATAATTTCCAAATGCAGACAGCACATGTAAGCGCAAGTATCCTTAAGGAAATATATTTACGACTACATCTCGGCAATAAAATCCTGAATCAGATCATGATATCACAAAAAATAGACCAGAATTTACCAGTAGGGGAATTATTATTTTCAGCAATCCTTTTTTACAAAATATAGTTACGGACCCCCCCTCCCCCATTGTTATAAAATAACAAACGAATTTATTCAAACAAATATAATGCATTATATTATTAACAAATGGTATGTTGGTGAAGTAATGATTAATTGAAAATTTTAACTACTTTAGAATTATGAAAATGCAATAAGAAAATTTTATATATCATAATCAAACATCAGAAATTAGTGTTAAATTTGTACTTATATAAGTAGTTTTCTCCAGACGACTTATAATTATAAATTATTTTTATTTGTGAAACATTTGAATTAAAAACCTTGGGGGTGAAAAATGTAAATGGTACCAAGCCAAAAAATGAAGCACGTAAAACTATAGGGAAGAAACTAATATTTTGTAGAGATGATTATTATAAGGTTCATTTATAGCGCATTTTAGCTTCTACACCTTGACGCCAAGCTCGTTTTTTTACCACCAACTTAATATAAGCGGCAAGTTAGTATGTACGAAATTTTGCATTAAAAGCCTCATTGCCAGGACAATGGCGCAAATCTGGAAATACACTACATCAGCATCATTTTAATAACTCAGACAGCCTTAAATTATTTATTTAGTAATATCTCTTATACGAAGTACATGAATAAAAGTTTAGATAAAATTAAATATCTGAAACTGGAACGAAAGACGCGTTTTTCAAAGGCGAAATCGGAAAGAAACTGATATTTTATAAAGTTACATTTTTTCGAGAATTTCCAGTTTAGCATATCCATTGATTTTTTTTTGACCGTCATTTTATTTCTATTCACTAAGACGTGGTCTAAAACAGGAATTAATTGCCAATTGTTAATTTTATTCGGATAACTTCATAATGGAAAAATCAATTCAGCATAATGTAAACTTCATCGTCTAAAGACTTTTTTAAAATAGATAGTTCCTACAAAAAAGAACCCTCGTCTCAACTCTAAAAGCTTACGAATTTAAAGTTATTAAGATTACTCTAAATATTTCATAAAATAGTGAAATTTACCATCGTTGTGGTTTTGAAAACGTAAAGGAAATATATTTAATCAGTCACATGTTGTGCCATTTATCTCCCCCCCCTCAAAGATTACTAGTAATTGATGTTTTGTCAAATATAACGAAACATAATCTGAAAATAAATGTTATTTGAGTGAAAACCAGAAACATTGTACAGAGCTTACTTAAGTTCAATTCTCCTACAGGTTGCGCTGACATTACGAATTGTAAGTACTTAATCACCCCAACAATCGATGAGGAACACCTGACAGAGGCATTATCGGACTTTTAAAGGACATCGATGGTCAAGACAATGTTTGAACTCACATCATACAGAAGTAAATAATTTATCTTAAAAAGTGGAAGGGAGTATTTTTATGGTAATACATCAATATAATGTATTCTAGGGTTTTAAACTCAATAATTTTGAAATATCTTCTATTCTATTGGAATCACTTTGTTTTCAAGTTTCATTCTTGCATTGTTTCATTCTTGCATTGGAACTAATAAATAATTAGATTACGAGGAACTATAGAATAGTTTTACTTATTATTAATAAGTAACTAAGCTATCCGGATAAAATTTATACCGCAAATTAATTGATTCTTATGTACATTATGTTTTAAATTATAGTAATTCATGTTGATTTATTTGGTTGTAGGAAGCCATAGATAAATTCAAATTGCAGTACGGAGAAAATAGAATTCAATCTTCTGATTTCTACAGTGAAAGCCTTCGGAAGAAAGGAAGCACTTGAAGAAATGTATAATTCTGGATATTAAATATGTAGAGTAGAATAATAAATAAAACTAAGTTTCTATCTCGATCATAATTTTTAGAAATGTCAAAATTTTACGATACAGCGGGTTACTTCATTTTATAGCTTCCTGAAACCAAGCAATTCAGCATTAATATTTTGACAAAAGCTGAAATATCTTGATTAATGTGAAGCCAATAATATGGGAGAGTAATTAAATTTATCAGTTTTAGAGTACCTGGATGTCCAAATTATTCATGAGGATTTTGCAAAACTTTTCTCCTTAAAGAAAAAGGTACTCGAATAATTTTACCAAATTTTTTTCTTCTTTTACATCACCAAATTTTGTACTTTGAATTATTAAAGTTATTTAAGTTTTAATAATGTTTTATCTTATCCAATTCAAGTAAAAGCACAGTGTGCTAGATATATTGGGCTGTAGGATGCATTGATATACATAACACATCAGCTTTAACATTAGCTGTCCCCCCCTTTAAAGTATTTAACTTCACAATCAAACATGCTTGATTTTAAAGACCATCTAAATAATCGTCCCCTTAATTTTTTTATATTTTTAGCCAAACAAGAGCAGCATGATCAGTATGATTTATGAATTTTTTTCCTAAGTATATAGTAATAAAATTTATAAAGAGTATCTACTGTAGCCAAATATTCAAATGACTTAATACAATAATTTTGTTCATATCTTCTTAAAGTCATAGAATGATATAATACTAGATGTAATTCACCAGAACTATCAGGCTGTTTCAAAACAGCTTCAATGGCTATTTCAGAGGCATCACAAAATAAATGAAGAGGTAATTTCAGATCATATAACTGCAACACAAGTTTAGATATTAATTAAATTTTCAAAATTTGTTTGACAGTAATCTGTTCATACCCATTGCTGATATTTTAAGAAGATTTTTTAAATTTTATTTAAGTTTACCATAAGAACCAATAAATTTATCTTGAACATTTACTGATCCAATAAAGCTTTGAAGGTGTTTTATATTTCGGGGGTTGTAATTTTCTGACGCTACCAATATTATGGTTATCTGGAGCCTTCTTTTATCTCATAACCCTAGAAACTAACTTTATAATTTTTAAACATAATTAGAACATTTCAATTTGATGTCTTTTGTTTGCCACATGTAAAATATTCGTTTTTGGTGATCATATCGTTCTATTGAATTTGTGAAAACCATTATGTCATGGAAAAAGTGATATGCTAATTAAAGACTCGTGTGTTTGTTTCGAATACTGTGAATTGTGCGATTAAATAATGCTGGAGCATTTTTAAATCCAAAATGTAAAAGTTGGAATTCAAACAAGCCTTGAGTGGTAACCAAAGCAAATTTAGGCTTGCCATTGTGGTAAGTATCAGATTTATGTTCCAGAGTTGAGAAAGCTCCTACAGATTTAACGTGCATCAGCCCCGCCTATGCGGCGGGTCTTTAGTGGTATCAAGGCTCGAACCCACAACTCGAAGAAAATACCTTCCACGAGCCCGATGCTTTAACCACTAGGCTACCTCGGCCACATGCTTTTTCAGAGACTGGTAAGTCAGTGGCCATTATTATTTTAGATAGTTCTATTCTAATTCGACCAACATCATAATTACTTTTTGCAAAAATATATGAATATTCAGACAAAAGAGACAACACGGAATTAGATAATCCTTTTACACTCAAAGGTAGAGAAATGTCCTTTGAGTACCTTCTGATATATTATCTTGAGTATTTTCCATAATCTTTGCTTCTGCTAGTATATATAAAGACAGTTGATGGTCATTTTTGGTATGTAAATTTGTAATATTTTTTTCATTTTTTATTATTCTATTTTTACCACAATCAATGATTAAATTAATAAGGCTGTAATCTGGCAGTTCTAAATTGAAATAAGGTAAATGGTTGTTAATAATATATAGTTGTATCCTTTGTTTACTTATCGTATTCATAAATATGTATAACACATTTGTCTAAGTTGGAATTTGCCATGGACTTGATTTACTTTGATAGGACTAATCTTTCTTCTCTTTAAGTGAAGTTTGGCGACAATATATGCAGAAACAAGTCTGAGAGTAGATCCTGTATCAATAACCACATTGATAGTATTGCATAAAACAGGTAAATATCCCAAGTTAGATAGTCTTAAGGATATTGATGTATGTGAATTAGTTGAGAGGTGTCCCGACATTAGTAATTGTCAGTGAACTGGGTCATAGGACTCAGTAGATGTGTTTTGATTTTTCATGAGATTTTTTTCAGAGCTAACATAGGATTGCCGAAAATGTTTGTGCTTGGCCTTGAGTAATTTCAGAAATTAGGCCTAAAATAATTTGGTGTTCAAGGTATAAATAGAGTTGGTTGCCTATTTATAAAAATTGCAAGTGTTCTACTATTAAAGTTTGGTCTACTTCTAACAAGTGTCTTTTTCTAGACTTCAAAATGTAGACTGTTCGTATCAACGTATCATTGTATTTTATTGTTAATATCCAAGAGCCTTGATTTGCAATAATTTGCCCTGGAAAATTGTGTGTGTGTTTGTGTATCGTTTTTTCCCAGCTAAAGAAATCTACACCCATTCTCTAATAACTACCGTTTGAGTTGTGGGTTAATTTACTGGCACTATTCATAACAAAGGTACCACAAATGACCTTGGAAGTCAAGTAACCTGAAATGAAATCAAATATCTCATAATTTTCAATATGAGAAATTGAACATACTTTATCTTACAAATTAAATTTTCTTCGTGTTTTTTATTGTTTTTATTTCATTTTTGTTTGGCATCCATATACTGATGAATTTTTGTTTTTTTAAAATAATTTCTTTTTGTGAAACATAACACCGTAATTTATTGGCATACAATTTCACCAAAAATTACAAATTCTTCCGCTGTTTGTAGATCTATGTGTCTAGACCAAGTAGCCTCTCTCATTCTACGTTTAAGAGTACCCGCAAGACCATCTGTAACACATTTGCCATGACTAGTGGCAGTAATATATCGTTGGAATTCCTAGTATATAATTGTTCCTCAACATGTTGAGAATTTCGGATTGAAGTGTTTTCCAGCACCATCAGATTGATAGATAACTTTCTTCATATTAAATTTTGGTTTCCAGTTCTTAATGTTATCCACAATAACTTCACTGAAAGTGGCTACGGCATACTTGTTTTGTTGCATGTAATTTAATACAACAACAATGAGAATGGACACCATCTCATTTTCATAATTCGTGTATGTCATAGAGGTAAAAATTATGCAGAAATTTGTGGCCCAATCTGTGTGAATTAATCATTGATGAATTAAATGTATAATTTTCACTGAAGTCTATGTGAATCAAAACTATGCCTTCTGCAATATGTAAATTTAAATCTTTTAAGAAATCTGCTTGACTTTCGCGAATGAATTCCTGCTCTGGAAAGACTGGGTGTTTATTTTCCAAATTTTCAAACACTTCACTCATAGACACTGTTAATTTTTCTCTCTTCAATTAATGAATTTCATCTTTTAGATATTGTTTGTATACAACATCATCAATTGTATAATTTTCAGGCCACTTTTCTGAAAGAAAATCTTTGAAATTTTTACAATTCTTACATTTTTGCTGCATACAATTTTTAGAGTTTTTTTTTTATCTTACTTATTATTTCTTGGATAAATTATGAAATGTTACCAGGTAGAAAATCACAGGCATTCTAAAGTAGTCTGATATTCCCATGGTAAACCCAGAGGCATAGATTTTAAGGAGTCTCGTGTCTTAGACAGATGCGTTCTGGTCGGAGATCACAGAACTTACTCCGTCCAATAGAATTGTTATAATATCTCTCCTTCAATTGATGGTACATATCTCTTATAGCAAAATAGAGGTAACGTTTCTGAATCTTACTCTTTTTCCTTCTGAATTTCAAATGATTTTGAATTCTTTAAAACCAAGAGCATGATAAAAAAAATGCATCAGAAGCATAAAATTCTTTTATTAAAGTGATTATTTGAGATGATATTCCAGAAGTATATATTATATCTCAGATAATCAGTATTATATCTCAGAAGCAAATTTCTTTTGCTTCTGAGATATAATACCTGGTAAATAATCTTATCATAAATTGTCTACAATTATTTATCTCTTTGATGGGTATTTTGGAAGAGATCGTTTGGCTGTAGCCATTGCTTTTCCATAACTGCTCTTTGATTTTTAAGTTATAAGTGGGCTAGTAACAGGAAGAGATAGTTTCTTTGAAGACATTTTTTGCGGTATTTTCTCATTTGTTCTCACTTTTTCATTCTTTTTTTATTTCTTTTTATGCTGCTGTAATAGCCAATTTACTTTTATTTCCGGCTAAGTTTTGTCGAATTGTTTCTGACTTGTGAAATTCTTCATACTTCACAGAATCTTTTAATCTTCTCCTTGCTCAGCTTTTTGCTCAGTTGGTGTTTTTGCCATCTCACCTGTTTTTGAAAATATGTCTTTAGTTGAACCCAGTACTTCATTGTGAAAATTAAAATTTACATACTGAGTTTCTTAAAATAACTCATAAGTTATTCTTTAAATAACTAATAATAGTTAAGACAAAAATTATTTCTGTGATGATGGTCTAAATTAATTTTTATTTTAAGTAAACATGGCCAAAGAAAATACTGAAGTAAGTGTATGTTTTTTTATAAAATATTTAGAATAAATACCTTTTCAGTTTATACAGATATAAATTCAATTAATAAATGAAAAATAATGCTACAATGGACAACAATAAATTTTGATGTGACTCACACCACAGGAATTTTTTTTTCTCAACTCAATATCTACAGTTAAAATTCAAAACCTTTACTGCTGTATAATACTTATTATCTATATAAAAGGAAAAATATGTATAAGATGAATTTATTAGAATAAAACACTTAGAACAAAAAATAATAATATTTTTATGTGACTCACCCTACATACATTACGCCTAAATATGAAATGAAATAGTTAATTTAAAATGCTCTTCATGGAGTTGTAAATGCGTTTTTTAGTAATTAAATATATATATTATTATATAACAATTGATATTTCTTATTTAACTCACCTTTCGAATGCAAAACATTCAGAAGAAAAAGTGCTAAAAAATGCCTTTTCCACATTCGAAGGTAAAAACTATTTTTGATTTCAAACCTTGCCATTATTCTGAAAGATAAACTTCATTTCTGCTTTTGAATATTAAATTCGAACCTACTATAAATGCAAATGAAAGAAAAAAAATATTAAAAAAGAAAATTTTAAAATCTATGTTAGGGTGTATTTTGAAATGGAATTAATCGTAATTGACATAAAAAATAAAAATAAATAAAAAAAAAACTTTTTTTAAAATTTTTTTAAAAAAATAGAAAAAAAAAACCGGTAAGCTTACATTTTTAAGAAAACACACCAATAAACCATTATTATATATTATAATAGCAAAACAATTTCAAAAGAAACAAAACAAGAACTGATGAATTTATTAAAATACATGCCTCCAACACAAAATACGACTTTCACAGGACGTTATGAACATGTGGTGATCACAATTTAGATTTAGATAACTCAGAAGATATTTTTAAGATGAAAATATCCATAATCCTTATGATAATAAATGTTAATTGTATTATCTTTAAATAAATCTCTTATCTTTTTCAGGTGCTAATAAATATAAATCATAAAAACTTAAGATGCTACTACTGTCCCAATAGATACTTGCATTTTTTATTTACACATACTGTTAGTATTTTTTTTTTTTTTTTTGTCATACAGCCTACTCTTAGAAAGATGACTTTGTTTACTTTTCGAATCAAAGTAAAATTTTAAAAGCACATACATTAAACACCAATATTAAGCTTCTCATTTTTTTCGTTTTTGGGACTTATCCGTATTAACTACTGAGTGACTCAAATATGTTTCTCCCATAAATGAATCATTTTCTTTTACTTTATATTCGTGTTCTCAAAAATAAGATAACATAAAATTAGAGAAAATTTGATTAAATGATTTCTTTTCAATGTAATCATTGTAATACTAAAATTTTAATGTACATAAGGTAATTTACTTAAAATATTTTCAGTTATTTTTAAGTTATAAGTAACTGTTTTGATATTTCATCGCATATGGGTAAGTAAAAGAGAATGTAAAGCGAAAGAAATTTTAGTTTTAATAGAAAAAATACTTCATTCTTTTAAACATTTTTTTTTAGAATTTCCACATATTCTCAGTTTGAATAAAATCATGTTAAAATGAGTATAAAAATCACAAATCAGTAAAAACGTCTTATTCAAAGAAATTTCAACATAAGAAACTGGCATTAAAAGAGCGTTCAGAAATGGGCTAGGCATTTTCGAACACTGGAAATTCAAAGAGAATCACTCTCTTTTCTCCAATATTTTCTTTCTCCAGCGAAGTCCTTTATCCAATCTAAGAAATCTAATACCATGCAGTTAAATAAAAAAAAGCAAAAGAGCAAAAAAGAATAAAATGAAGCGAAGATTTATGGAACTTTTTCTCGACGCGAAAGATTTCCAAAGCAGTCTTAAGGTATTTGATAACACGCGCAGTTGTCTTCGAATGTCAAGAGATAACTTTTAATAGAAATAAGGCAACACTTCTTCCGAATTAAAGCTATTCCAATACGAATTGAAGAAAAAAATAACAATTGCTAAATACTTAAAAAAAATTTTTTTTCCATATATAAAAGTCGTCATCTATCTTATAAATGAGATCTGAATTGTGTTTAGATTTTTAAGTGACGTTTATAAACAGTTTCTCTGTTGTTATTACTTGCACTCTACATACATACACGTACACACGCCTATACACACATACGTACACACACACACACACACACATATATATATATATATATATATATATATATATATTGAATTGGTATTTCGGCTAAATTTTTGGAATCATACCATCTTGTTAAAATGTAACTCCTTGAATTTGTGATGGTTGGATCCGTAATATCAGTATAAATTTATATTTTCGACTTCAAAATGTGGATCAGCCTTAATTATATTACATGCATTTTCTTGTTTTCCTTTTATTCTTTCCTCTTGATTGTTACAATGAAGTATAACGTTGTTTGGTTTTGAAACTAGTTGTACATTTTAATTACTGGATCAACCTTCCAGTACAGAGGATCAACTCATGTGATGAGAGCCCTTATTGCATTCTTTGGTTTTGTATTTATTGTAATTTATGGAAGGATTTATAGTTTCTTCAAATGCTTAGTAAATCGAAATATTTTCGCATAAAAGGATTTCTTCGATTCTGTTACTATTCTAAAAAGAAACATATGAAATTTGATTACCTATTACTATTGTCAACAAAGAAAATGATACAAAAATTTGTTGTGCTTCCTTGCATTTGTATACATAGTTTATCTATTTGAAGAAAAATAATAGATATTTCAAGTTAGAATAAAATCAGTTTTGATAAAATCATGAGCGAAAAATAAATTACTAAATCCCGTTATTTAGAGCTGAGTAATTGACTTTTTTTTATCAGAGGCACATGATCTCTCCTGAAGAGGGAAACTCGTGTTCCCACACTAGATCTGGCGTAGACAACATACGTCCCCCTAAACGAATCTGCCCCGCATCCTGGCTTTGTTGACTCCCGACGACTTTTCTAAATAACTTTGAATCTTGCTTGTTTACTATTTTCTCTACTCGAAATTGATTTCAAACTAATATCACCTTCTCTGAAAATGGAACCAATCGAGCTACAAGAGAACCATGTTCTAATGTCAAAAAAGTAAAACGTGACGCATTCCCTTCATTATTTACCTGTACAGCGATTCTAAAGTCTATTTAAATGGTCAATAAATTCGATTGAAAATACGTAAGAAAAATACAACACAGTTTATTTGCTCTTAAAATATGTATATAAGATCATTCACTCTCGAATCCTTCTTTTCTCAATTAATTCTAATATTCGAATAATAATATCTTATATACCAAATCACTCGTTTCGATTCATGCACTTCTTTATAACATATTCCGCGTGTATTACTCTAACTAGGAGATACTCTAATCTAAACGATTAATTACAGTGATTCACTCATTTACTATTATCTGTTAACTAATCGCTATCCCTTATCTCCCTTCTTTTTACTTTCAATTCTGTAATTCGCTCATTTATATCACTAATTTAATGCAGTATTTTTCTTATTTTCATCTAATTTACTTCGTCACGTTTTATTTTTTTTTGGAAGGAATCTTAGTTATATACTGGAAGAAACTAAAATCCCTTAGTTGTACTAGATTGACCGCGAGGTTAGCGAAAAGAAAATCGTGAATACCCAACATCACGTTGCTAGTTTCAACGTTCACAATAATCCCGAATTTTGCCCAACTTGTGTCAACCATGAGCTTACAATTGCGAGATTTAAGGTATCCGCCTACCTTCGATGAGGATTTTAGTAAATAATCGAAAAAATAACATTTTGTATGCATTATATTATAAGATATGACAAGAACTTAAAATACAATCTAAAATTTGCATAAATTAATTTGTTTTAATATTTCAGCTCAAAAAAAACATAAAAATAGCTGTAAAATGGCACTTGTGCAAAACACCAAAACTGAAATTTAAATAGAGATATTTCAATTCTGTAAATTTTATTATGATGCACTGAATCTAGTTTAGGATTTGTGTCTCTCTCACAATTATAACCCTAAAAATTAAATATTTATAGGAAGTCGTACTGTAACATACAGAAAAAATGTACAAATTTGTAACTAGTAAAATGCAAAGTAATCGTATAATAGGAGAGTTCCAGTCCTGAATTCACTTTCATAGAGTATTCCATGAAAGTTTCATAACATTATATGCAAAACTTTTTCCAATACGATGTTTTGAGCTGAAGCAAAATATAAAAATCTTGATTTTGAGAAAAAGCTGAAAATACATTTCAACCCAGAAACTTACCTAATTAGATACACATTTAACATTAAAAGGCCTCTGATTTGTAAAGTTCACTATCTGTATTACTTAAATAAGTTATCTTTTTCTTCCTGATGGCTTTTAAAACTTTCCTACACTTACATTTCACAAGTGTTGTATAACGCTTCAATTCCCTGATTCGATTGTAATAAAACTTTTTGTATCCCTTTATAGTGAAGTAGCCCGTATTTTCAATGTTCAGCTTATTTAAGACTTTTAAGCATCCTTGATGTCCTTCGTTAAATTGTATAATTACGTCATATGCACCCAATATCACAGTTTTCAAACAAAAACTTCCTTTAGTACTCTTTATCATATTATGTTACCATGAAAATTTTCATTTGCATTTTGGGTATTAGAAAATTCATCTTGCATGTTCGAAGATATTTTGATGGCAATATTATGTAAAATAACAATGGAAAACAAACATTAAAGTTCCATTTCCGGTAGCAGAATGCTACTTCTAGTTCTAAAATATGACACAGAGTATTATTAAAATGCTTATATCTCAAGTTCTATGTAAGTTAGAAACAAAATTGAAACTTTTCTGGAAAGCTAAGATATCCGACTTTACTAATAGACCATAAATTTAAAAAAAAGAAACGATTTTTTGACCGAAAATCGCATTTTAAACGTAGACGGATACCTTAAAGTATTCTATTTTAAATTTAAAATTATATTCTTTTGTATTTAATATTTTTATTAATCTTATGATCAAACTTTTTAGAGAAGTAATGCAGAGAGGAAATTAACTAAGATGTGTTCATTTTTTTACATGTAAAAATCCTGATATACTTCACCGCACACAATATTTCTAATTCTGAATCCGACCTGTTGTCGGTAATATATGCATGTATCCGTAGTTGGATTGTCTGGACAAAATTGTAAATGTTCTCTCATAAGTCTGTCTCGAAAAGATACATTTTATTCTCCAGACTTAACATATTCACGTATCCTGATCACATATATGTCAGACTACGATTTTCACTTTACGTACCACTGTATCATATATGTGACAAGCCTTTCCGAGCCTTAAAGCCCGTGATCATGACATTTTTTGGTTGTTACCATCTTTTTATAATGTAATTAACTGGTGTATGATGATCAGGTATGTAATTACAGGTATATTCACACATCATTCCACGCAAAAGTATGGAACAGTATTAATTTCATTATTTACATTTTTTTAAATTTTGGATTTTCAAACAATTTGCTTTTTTTTAAATAGTCTGATTCCTAAATAAAACTTGTTTTAATTTTGTAGATTTTTGTATGAATGTTTCAATAAATTTTTGTTTGATTTACATGAATATTTTCACTTCTGATTATTTCTTTAAATTTTTAGTTTTTTTTTTTTTCGCTTGCATAGAAGTTGCCCAATTGTAAGGAAATTTTGCATGCAAAAACATTTGGACTGAACATGCAAATGATTGAAATTTGGTGTCAAATGAATGTATAGTGAGAGCTACAGGGCATTGGAACTGCTCTCTGAGCAGGTTTATATAACAAGCGATTCTCAATTGGATGGTCAAATTTCCTGTTGCAATGCGATTTAGGATACATTTCAACGACTGAAAAAATGCTTCGCCACAGGATTCGAGCTCATTACGATCAACTGTCAGAATTTGAAAAAGGTCGTAGGTCGTATCATTGGATTGAAAATTGCAGGTTGGGAAAATCGAAGAATCGCTCGTCATATGAGTGAAAGTGATGATGCGATTAGAAGATACTAGCAAGAATGGGTGGACAATAGCAGATTTCAGCATCAGGATGGTAGCGGTCGACCTAGGGCCATAGCTGATCAGGAGGACAGAGTGATTCTCAGATCAGCTGCCACAGCACCTGATTTATCGATATCAACTGTCAGACATTCGACTCGCACACGAGGGTCCACCATGACCATTCACAGAAGCCGGATAGCGTTAAAGCTATGCTTGTACCGATTGCTATTCCCCCTGCCACTCACGCCTGCACACTATCGAGCCAGATTACAGTGGTGCGTGGCGCGATCAAGTTGGAATGATGCTGACTGCGACGTATCGTTTTGTCGACGAAAACCCGCTTCCAACTGTGTCTTGACGATTATCGAAGACGTGTCTGGAGACACCCAGGGCAGCGTGCCGAACCTGCTTTTAGTATTGAAGGCCACATCGGCCCTCAACTGGGAGATATGGTCTGGGGTGCCAATTCCATTGATAGCGGTACCCCTTTTTTCGTCATTAGAGGCGCGCTTACAGCACAGTGGTACGTCGACGGCATTCTGAGATCTGTTTTGTTACCGTTCCTTTTGCAGTCCCCTGACCTTATTTTTCAGCAACATATTCCAAACTACATAAGGCACGTGTTGCTATTATCTGTCTTATAGCTTGTCAAACACTTTCTTGGTCAGCCAGATCTCTCTCCAATCTAGCATGTCTGGGATATGATGGGAAGGTAACTGCATCTACTAGGGAATGATGATGACCTACCTTTACAATTGGATCAAATTTGGCAAGAAATACCGTAGAAGACCATCAGGGAACTTTATCACTCTACGCCATGTCGTGGGGTAGCTTGCCTCAAGGCTAGAGGTGTGTCAACACCTTATTGAGCACGTTACTTTGTAACTATGTAACTCTTAAATAAATCATTCAATTTTTCTGAAATGTAATTATTTTCTATTCTTTACAGGATTTTCTTATCCTCCAATTCGTGTCTCCATCGGAGAATTGCTTCTTGGTGCGTCGTTTTTTTGTTGTAGAGTATATAATTTTAGCATATTTAATTGCAGTAATAATCTTTTACGAGTTTTTAAATGAAATCATTCTGAATGGGAAAACCATAGGGTCCCGTGCGTAAGTATACTTTCGAAACGATTGGGTTCGTGAAAGTATTTCTTTCTTTTTTAACCGGTCATTGGACTGATTAAGAGAACACAGTACCCTATGTGCAGTTTTTTCCCATTAGACATTTTTCAGATAAAGTTTGCTTTCACCTTAGTTAGACACACATAAACTATGTACATCAGAAAAAAAATTACATTTTCTAAAGCAGCTTCTTTAAATTACTTTTATATTACATTTTATTTTTTTACGCATTTTA
The DNA here is from genome assembly GCA_019974015.1 of Nephila pilipes. Lineage (NCBI taxonomy): Eukaryota > Metazoa > Arthropoda > Arachnida > Araneae > Nephilidae > Nephila > Nephila pilipes. The sequence continues at coordinate 388,193 of BMAW01056158.1, forward strand.
TAACGTAATGATGTAATATCTGGTTGGCCAACTGTTGCTTCCTTTTAAAATCCCCTTTCCATTAAATTTTATTCATTTTATGTATTTTATCTAATGTGATGATGTAATATCTGGTGCGTCATTTGTTACTTTCATTTTAAATTTCTTTATTACTTCTTATTCATGTTATATATTTTGATGGATATTTTTTAAATGACATTAAAAAATTAATCTTAAGCGATCACACAAAAAAGGCTCATGAAAACAAGTTTGATTGTACAATTATTTTAAGTAAACTCAAATGTCAAAAGACAAATAATAACATCGTTATTTAGTGAATACAATATATTGCATAATTTATGTTCCCTTCTAAACAATCACATAAAATCAAAATTTCCTTAAAAAAATTATTTCTCTAATCAAACTTTTCACCCTTCCCCCTTACTTTTTTAAAACGAAAGGAAATTAATGCTATAAGAACTTTTATCCTTGTTCATCTAAAAGGGGAGGGGGGAATGGACGTGTTTGATGCTTCAAATTGCTTAGAACACCCCGGATGAAAATACTGATCGACCTCCAGACGCCACTCGGTCACTGTGGTCAAACTGACCAATGGCTCCTCCAAGTCACCATTAATACGTGTTTCTCTTTTGTCTGAGAACTGGTGTGGAAGGGGGCTGATAAATTGTTCTTCTGGAAAGAGGTATCATTACTCTTATCGCCTGCTTCGCTCTCGCTCCTTTTTTTTTGTTCCTCACAACAGAAAACCTCCCCTTTGCTATGCATTACTATAAACAAGTGCGAATGCAAGGGACCGTGGCTAAGTAACACCATTAGATACGGTTTCGGATAGCACTTTTCTTTGATTTCGTGTTTTAGTGAACTGTTGTAAATTTATTTCAGATAGTAAATTTTGTGGAGGAGGGAAATTTCAAAAGAGGATTGTTTTTCTTTTCTGAAATTGGTTAAATCTGTGACAAAAAATAAACGGCCTACATGGAATAAACTTAGTTGCCACGTAACATTCGAGTTATGTAATTATTATACTTAGAGTTTTCGAGAAATAAGTGTTTTTTCTCGTATCCTACTGTAAAAAAAGGCTAGTAAAGTGATGCAGATGTGTGAACAAACCCAATTGAAGTGGTTCTCTAAATTAGTACAGAATTGTTCAAAAAATACTTTTTTTGAAATTATCGACGTGGGCAATATGATAAGTATAAGAAATTAAAGTTAAGTTTACGATTGCTTACCTAAAACTTCATATTGTTTGTGAATTATTTTTAAAAAAAAATCTCTTATTGGTTTCCAAAGTAAATATGAAGCGCTTATAATAATTTTTCAAGAACAGATAAAGGATATGATTGTTTACGCTACCACTACAATTCTACATTTTAGTAATAAAATATAGTCCAATAAGTATTAATAATTCATTCATATGTTACTATGATAAGCACTCTTTTATACAGTATTCATTATTTCAGCATATTCTGTAACCTGGCACTGATCAAGCGGTTCGCTTTCGGATTGTTGCGTGTGGATTCGAGTTTAGTTCTTTATTTTAGCATTCTATGGTTTAGTATGTCTTATAATCTGTCACTGATCAAGCGTTTTGCTTTCGGATTGCCACGTGTGGATTCGGGTTTAGTTCTTTTATCCAGCATTCTATGTTTCGGCATATTCTACAATATGGCACTGTTAAAGCGTTTCGCTTTCAGATTCTTGCGTGTGGATTCGGGTTTAGCTCTTGTGCGTACGCAAAATTTTGCGAACCCTCAAGAAGCGTACGTTTAAGAAGTAGAATCGGTTAAAGAAGGTGCTATAAAAGAAGAAGCTAAAGTCATGTGTGAACAGGCATCTGATGCATTTGTAAAATTTGCCGAATGTAATAAAAAATGCATCTCTGTAGAACTCGTAATTTTTTTTATCATTCGCAATGGTTTTTTGAAGGTATTTTAATCACGGAACAACAGGGTATCAGATAATTTTTTAAACAATGGTTCTCATTTCTTGCCACAGAATAGCTTATTAAAACTTGTATCAGCCATCATTCCATCGTATTATTTTTTTTCTTTTGTGCTATGTCTTTTATCAATACAAAATTGTTGAATTAAAATAATGTCCAATGTTAGAATTTAATTTTGAAATTTTTGTATTTACAAGATTGGGATGAAATGTTTTGTCAGACATTTAGATCGTCTATATAGATTTAGAATAATATGTCTGTAGTGATTGCCTTTCCCCTTCCCGGGCAATGAATTAGAAACCTCTGTTCCGTGGAACTAGAATTACCTCCAGTGAGGAGGGAGAAAAATAATGCTTTGAATGATATCGAGGGTTCGGTAGCGGGGGAGCAACATGGCTCCATAAGAGCACTACAAGCCTTTTGTAACCCTAAGGACACACTATGCCCCATTAAGGTAAGAAAATATAGTGAAATGATTTACGTCTGTTAAAAAGATAACAAAAACATTATTCTATGACAAACGGCTTGTGGCATTCTCAGGGAGGTCTACTGCTCTATGCTACCGAGCCTTCGATACCATACAAATATTCTTTTTCTCCCTCCTTATGGGAGGTATTTCTAGCTTCCCGTAAAGGAAGCTTCTGAATCATTGCCCGGGGAGGGGCGAACTCTACAATGCGTAATCACATTAAATGCATATTTTAATGGTTTGAATTTGTATCTGGAATGAATTATATTTGACATTCAGATGAAAACTATATTGATGCTCTCTAATCCAAGACGGGGGGTGGTTTCGAATATGCTGGTTCAAAGAATGATCGCTCTTACAGGTTTTCTTCCAAACCAATACTAAAACGTACTTGCTCATGCATTATGCTTCAGTAAACCACATCTTAGAGTTTATGAAATAAATGCTAGCGCAGGAGACATGAGGACGTACCAGTACAATAGGATTTGGTTGGTTTTATTAACGTTGCACTAGAAGCAACACGAGAGCTATTGGCAGAATCCCTAAAGGGATCGAGCTCTGACCTCCCAGGGAAACAATGCTCTCCCCCCCCCTACTCAGCACTTATTGGCAAAAAGAAACTTTTTTTTACAATTTTGTACATCATTTTAGTGTAACAAATAACGGTACAAAAAGGAAAGAGAAACATTAAAAGGTGACAAATAATAGTACAGAACAAAAGATAAAACCTAATTCTGAAAATTAAAAGTAAAAAAAAAGCAAAAAAAATTGGAAATGTTAGAATTATGATATTTGACTCAGTAAAGAAATTGTTATGTTTTTTTACTTTTAATTTACAAAGAATTAAGTTTTATCTTTTTTGTTCTATACTATTATTTGTCACCTTTTAATGTTTCTCTTTCCTTTTTGCTTTCGTAAGCTACCGTAGCCGCGTTTCGCAAAGCATGGTACTGCGGCAGCACACCGCAAGAAAAACGCTGCCGTATAGCCGCGCGCAGCAGCGCAAGAATGCCTGACAGTTTGTCATAGAATAATGTTTTGTTATTCTTTTAACGAGCGAAATCCATTTCACTATATTTTCTACCTTAATGGGGCAGTAAATTAGTGCGTCTAAAGGCTTTCAAGAATTAGTGCTCATATGCTCATGTTGCTCCCCATGAACTCCTCATGATCATTCAAAGATGATATTTACTCTCCCCTCCTCACTGGAAGTAATTATAGTTCCACGACTAGAGGTTTTTAACTTCATTGCCGGAAGGAAAGAAAACTATCTCACAGACATATTATTGGGCCTAAATCTAGTATAAGACAGATCTAAATGTTCTACGACAAAACATTTGATCCAATCTTAGCAATACAAAATTTCAAAATTAAATTCTAACATTGGACATTATTTTTTAATTCAACAATTTTTGTGATCAAAAAGAGCAAAGCAATAAGAAGAAAAATAATGCATAGGAATGATGAGCTAAAAGTTTTAATAAGCTATTCTGTGGCAAGAAATGAGGACATTGTTTAAAAAATTATCTGATACCCAAAGACCTGTAGATTAAAATATCCTCAAAAAACCATTGGAATGATAAAAAAATTCGCAGGTTCTACAGAGATGGTAATTTTTCCTACTTCGCATTGGCGCTAATGTTACAAACCTCAGAGCCTGTTCATACACGAATGACTTCGCTATTTTCATGGCACCTTCTTTAACCGATTCTACTTTAAACGTACGCTTCTTGAGGGTTCGCAAAATTTTGCGTAGCACAAGAGCTAAATCCGAACTACCACAGAAGTCTGAAAGCAGAAACGCTTTAACAGGTGCCATATTTAGAATATGTGAAACATAAAAGGGCTGGATAAAAGGAACTAAACCCGAATCACACGTATTGGCAACTCGAAAGCAAAACAGCTTGATCAGTGACAGATTATAGACATACTAAGAACCATAGAATGCTAAAGAATAAAGAACTAAACTCCGAATCCACACCAACAATCCGAAAGGAACCGCTTGATCGTGCCAGGTTACAGAATATGCCTGAAATAATGAATAGCTGTAATAAAAGGTGCTTATCAGTAGTAACAGACTAGTGAATGAATTACTTAACTACTTATTGGATATACTTTATTACTAAAATGTCAGAATTGAGTGGTAGCGTAATAATCATATCACTTATCTGTTCTTTAAAAAATTATTATAAGCTATATTTACTTTGGAAACCAATAAGGATTTATTAAAATAATCACAAACAATATGAGTTTAGTAATGATATCAAAAATTTAATTTACTTATACTGGTTTCAAGTTGCCCACGTCGATAATTTCAAAAAGTATTTTTGAAAATTCGCTCAATTTAGAGAACCACTTCAATTGGTTTGTCACACATTTGCACATCATTTACTAGCCTTTTTATATTACAGAGATACGAGAACTATTATTTCCGAAAACTCCTAAGTATAATAATATTAATAACTCGAATACTTGCGGCAATTGTTTATTCCATGTGGCTGTTTATTTTTGTCACGGCATCTAACCAATTTCTGTGAAAGAAAAACAATCTCTTAAATTTCCTCCTCCACAAATTTAACTATCTGAAATAAATTACAACAGTTCACTAAAACTGAGAATCAAAACAGGGCATAGTCAAACTCATCTAATGAGAAGAATTTATTGAATACGGTCCCTTGCATTCGCACTTAATTATAGTAATGCATAGCAAAGGGAGGAGTTTTCTGTTGTGAGAACAAAAAAAAGGAGCGAGAGCTAAAGCAGGCGATAAGAGTAATGACATACTCTTTCCAGAAGAACAATTTATCAGCCCCCTCCACACCAGTTCTCAGACAAAGAGAAATGCGCGTGATTAATGGTGACCTGGAGGGAGCCATTGGTCAGTTTGTACCACTGAGTGCCGAGTGGCGTCTGGAGGTCGATCAGTTTCATCCGGGGTGTTCTAAGCACTTGAAGCATCAAACACGTCCATTCCCCTCTTTTAGATGAATAAGGATAAGCCTTCTTATAGCAGTTTCAATTTCTTTCGTTTTAAAAAGTAAGGGGAAGAGGAAAAGTTGTTGATGAGAAATAATTTTTAAGGAAATTTGATTTTATGTGATTGTTTAAGAAGGGAACATAAGATATGTAATATATTGTATTCACTAAATAACGATGTTATTATTTTGTCTTTTGACATTTGGTTTACTAAAATAATTGTACAATCAAACTTTCGTTTCATGACTTTTTTGTGTGATCTCTTAAGAATTAATTTTTTTTAATGTCTTTAAAAAATATCCAATAAAATATATAACATGAATAAGAAGTAATAAAGAAATTTACAATAGAAAGTAACAAATGACACCATGATATTACATCATCACATTAGATAAAAATACAAAATGGATAAAGATTTAATGGAAAGGGATTTAAAGGAAGCAACAGTTAGTACCAGATATTACATCATTACAGTTACTAAAATGCGTAAAAAATAAATGTAATATAAAAGTAATTTAAAGAAGCCGCTTTAAAATGTAATTTTTTTTCTGATGGCATAGTTTATGATGTGCTTCAATTAAAGGGAAAGCAAACTTTAATCTGAAAATGTCTAATATAATGGGAAAAACTGCACATGGGTACTGTGTTCTTTAATCAGTCCAATGACCGAAAGAAAGAAATACTTTCACGAACCCAATCGTTCTCGAAAGTATACTACCATACGGACTCCTATGGTTTTCCCATCTGGCATGATTTCATTTAAAAACTCGTAAAAGATTATTACACTGCAATTAAAATGCTAAAATTACTACTCTACAACAAAAAACGACGCATCAAGAAGCATTTCGATGGAGACACGAATTGGAGGATAAGAAAATCCTGTAAAGAATAGCCAATGCATTACATTCAAAAGAATTGAATGATTTGTAAAGGTTACATAGTTACAAAGTACGTGCTCAATAAGGTGTTGATATATCTAGCCTTGAGCTACCTACTACGACATGGTAAGAGTGATGAAAGCCTTCCTGATGGTCTTCCACGGTATTTCTTGCCAAATTTGATCCAATTGTAAAGGTAGGCATCATATCCCTAGTAGATGAGTTACCTTCATCATCCCAGACATGCTACTGATTGGAGAGATCTGGCTGACCAAAGAAAGTGTTTGACGCTATGGAGACAAAGTTATAAAATACGCAAGCACGCTTATGGTTTGGAATATTGTTGGAAAAAATAAGGTCAGGGGGACTGCAAAAGGAACGGTCAACAAAACAGGTCTCAGAAGCCGTCTCGACGTACCACGTGCTAGTAAGCGCGCCTCCTAATGACGAAAAATGAGGTACCGCTATCACAGGAAATTGCCCTTTAGACCATATCTCCAGTTGAGGACCGTGTGGCCTTCAATGCCACAAAGCAGGCTTCGGCACGCTGCCCTGGGCTGTCTCAGACACGCTTCGATAATCGTCAAGTGCACTTGGAAGCTTGGTTTTCGGCGACAAACACGATACGTCCGCGATCAGCATCATTCCGTACCTCGTCGCCACGCACCACTGTAATCTGGCTCCGACAGTGTGCGGCGTGAATGCAGGGGATAGCAATCGGTATAGCATACAACGCTATTTAGTTGGTTCTAGGAATGGATACAGGTGGACCTCTGTGACCGAGTCGAATGTCTGACAGTTGATAATGATAAATCAGGTGCTGTGGCAGCTGATTCTGACAATCACTCATGTCCTCCTGATCAGTACATGCCCTAGGTCGACCGCACATCCTGATGCTGAGAAATCTGCTATTGTCCACCCATTTCTGCTAGTATCTTTCTAATCCATCATCACTTTCACCATATGACGAGCGATTCTTCGATTCTTTTCCCAACCTGCAATTTTCAATCCATTGATATCGACCTACGACCTTTTCTCTAAAATTCTGACAGTTGATGTAAAGTGAGCTCCGAATCCTGTATGGAAGCATTTTTCTCAGTCGTGAATATACAAATCGCATTGAACAGGAATTTTATCCATCACTGAGAATCGCTTTGTATATAACCTGCTCGAGAGCGGATTCCGAGATGCCCTGATAGCTCTCTGACTTATACATTATTTGACACAAGTTTCAATCATTTGCATGTTCAGTCCAAATGTTTTTGCATGCACATTTCCTTACACGATGGGCAACTTCTATGCAAGAGAAAAAAAACTAAAATTTAAAGAAATAATCAGAAGTGAAAATATTACATGTAAATCAAGTCAAAATTTATTGAAACATTCATAATAAAAATCTACAAAATTAAAACAAGATTATTTTTAGAATCAACTATTAAAATAAAAGCAAATTGTTGAAAATCCAAAATTTAAAAAGATGTAAATAATGAAATTAATACTGTTCCATACTTTTGGAGATGGTGAAATCCTGTATACATACACTTCCAGTTAACAAAGATAACACCAAATAAGCTGATGGCTCGAAGCTGAATATATGTACGTACATGTACGCATATAGTCAGTACGTAGTAGCTGAGTAAACATTTTTGCATTACGAGCATTTGCATTTCTATACCAGTATCAAAGTTACAGTCTAGAATTAAAAGTGCGAAACATTACAGTAAATGACAAATAATCCTGCATACTAATTGACTCATAATATTAACAAAGAATACTTAAAAAGAAGCTCGGAAGCTTTTCCGTCTACTAAATTGACTACTTTCGGTCAAAACGTTTTATGAATAATGCTTAGTAAAGTCTGATATATCATGTAGACGAAACGTAATTTGTTATCTGGACGACATAGAAGATGTATACATTTTCATGACAACTATCATAATTTAGCAGACATAGCAATTTGTCCGGAATGAACTAATTGTCATTGTTTTATATCTAGGATAAGCCATAAATAGCATGCAAGATATTACCATCAACAAAGATCGAATATTTCAGACATAATATGAAAACTAAAGGGTTGTGTGAACGGTGATAGGTGATATGACAGGATTTTATACGAACGTCAGTCAAAAATTTAAGCTGAACAATTTGAAAATAGTACTCTAGCATAAGCCATGCCGTCAAACGTTTTTATTGCAACAGCACAGGGAATGAAGCGTTAGCCAACACTTGTAAATGTAAGTAGGAAAGTTTTAAAGGCCAATCAGGAAGAAAAGATAGCTTATTTAAGTAATACACAGATAGTGAACTCTTACAAATCAGAGGCCTTTTAATGTTAAATGTGTATCTAGATGTAAGTAGTAAAGTTTCTGGGTTGAAATGTATTTTTGCAGCTTTTTTCTCAAAATCAAGATTTTTATATTTTGCTTACAGCGTCAAAACATCGTATTGGAAAAAGTGTTGCATATATGTATGAATTTATATGAAAACTCTACGAAAGGAATTCAGGACATCGGAACCTCCTATTATACGATTACTTTTGCATTTTTGATCTATATCTGGCTCAAATTTGTACATTTTTCTGTTGTAGGGAGATGTTTGTACATATCCAGTGCAACATTCATTTAATTTTAGGGGTTATACTCATGTGAAGAACAAATCCTAAAACTAGATTCAAGTGCATTATAATAAAATTTACAGAACTTGAAATATCTATTTAAATTTCCAGTTTGTGTGTTTATGTACGTATTGATTTTAATGCCATATTTTATGTGTGATTTTTGAGCTGAAATATTAAAAACAAATTAATTTATATGCAAATTTTTAATTATTTTGCTGTTCTTGCTCATATCTTATAAATATAATGCATACAAAATGTTATTTTTCGATTATTTAAAAATCCTCATCGAAGGTAGTAGGCGGATACCTTAAATCTCCAATTATGGTTCATGCATTGACAAAGTTGGGCAAAATTGGGATTTGTGAACGTTGAAACAGCAGCGTGATGTTGGGTATTCTACGTATTTTCTTTTCCTAACTCAGCGTATCAATCTTAGTAAACTAAGGATGTTTAGTTTCTTCCAGTATATAAACTAGTTCTTCAAAAATAAATAACGTGACGAAGAAAATTAGATGAAAATAAGAAAAATACTGCATTAAATTAGTGATAAAAATGAGCCCAATTACAGAATTGAAAGTAAAAGTAAGATAGGGAGATAAGGTGATAGCATGATATGGTTAACAGATGATAGTAAAGCAGTGAATCACTGAATTAATCGTAGATTAGAGTATCTCCCTGCTAGAGTAATAACGCGGAATATGTTCAAAAGAAGTGCATGAATCCAAGAACGAGTGATTTTGGTAAATAGATATTATTATTCGAATTTAGAATCAAGTGAGAAAGAAGATTACGAGAGTGCAATGATCTTATATACACATATTTACATGTTATAAATAAACTGTGTTGTCTCTTATTTTCTTACGTATTTTCAATCGGAATTTGATTGACCATTTGAAATAGACTTAGAATCGCTTATCAGTAAATAATGAAGGAATGCGTCACGTGTTTACTTTTTTTGACTTAGAACATGGTTCTCTTTGTAGCTCGATTGGTCTCCATTTTCAGAGAAGAGTTATTTTGAGAATCACATTTGAGAGAGAAAATAGTAAACAAGCAAGATTCAAAGTTATTTAGAAAAAAGTCGTCGGGGTCAACAAGCACAGGATGCAGGGCAAGACTTCGTTTATGGCGGACGTTATGCTGTCTACGCCAGATCTAGTAGTGGAACACGAGTTTCCTCTTCAGAGAGATCATGTGCCTCTGATAAAAAAGTCAGTACTCCAGCTCCATCGCGGGATTTAGTAGGTATTTTTCGCTCATGATTTTATCAAAACGATTTTATTCTAACTTGAAATAGCCTATTATTTTTCTTCAAATAGATAAACTATGTATATACAAATGCAAGGAAGCTTCAACAAATTTTTGTATCATTTTTCTTTGTTGACAATAGTAATAGGTAATCAAATTTCATATGTTTGCCGCCTTAAGTATTTAGCAATTGTTATTTTTCTTCAATTCGTATTGAATAGCTTTAATTCGGAAGAAGTGTTACCTTATTTCTATTAAAGTTATCTCTTGACATTCGAAGACAACTGCGCGTGTTATCAAATACCTTAAGACTGCTTCAAAATCTTTCAAATCGAGAAAAAAAAGTTCATAAATCTTCCTTCATTTAAATGCTTTTGCTCTTTTGCTTTTTTTATTTAACTGCATGGTATTAGATTTCTTAGATTGGATAAGGACTTCGCTGGAGAAAGAAATATTGGAGAAAAGAAATTGATTCTCTTTGAATTTCAGTGTTCGAAATGCCTAGCCATTTCTGAACAGCTCTTTTAATCTCCAGTTTCTTATGTTGAAATTTCTTTGAATAAGACGTTTTACTGTGATTTTTATACTCATTTTAACATGATTTTATTCAAACTGAGAATGTAAAATTCTAAAAAATGTTTAAAAAAGAATGAAGTATTTTTCTATTAAAACTAAAAAATTTCTTTCTTTACATTCTCTTTTATACCCATATGCGATGAAATATCAAAACAGTTACTTATAACTTAAAAATAACTGAAAATATTTTTTAGAGTAAATTACATATAACATTAAAATTTTAGTATTACAATGATTACATTGAAAGAAATCATTTAATCAAATTTCTCTAATTTTATGTTATCTTATTTTTTGAACACGAATATAAAGTAAAAGAAAATGATTCATTTATGGGAGAAACATATTTGAGTCACTCAGTAGTTAATACGGATAAGTCCCAAAAACGAAAAAAATGAGAAGCTTAATATTGGTTTAATGTATGTGCTTTTAAAATTTTGCTTTGATTCGAAAAAGTAAACAAGTCATCTTTCTAAGAGTAGGCTGTATGACAAAAAAAAAAAAAAAAAAAAAAATACTAACAGTATGTGTAAATAAAAATGCAGAGTAATCTATTGGGACAATGTATTGGCATCTCTTAAGTTTTTTGATTTATATTTGTATACCTGAAAAAGATAAAGAGATTTATTTAAAGATAATACAATTAACATTTATTATCATAAGGATTATGGATATTTTCATCTTAAAAAAGAGAAATATCTTCTGAGTTATCTAAATCTAAATTGTGATCACTACATGTTCATAGTCATAATGAAAGTCATTATTTTATTGGGCATGTATTTTAATAAAATTCATCAGTTCTTGTTTTGTTTCTTTTTAGAAATTGTTTGCTATTATAATATATAATAATATGGTTTATTGGTGTGTTTTCTTAAAAATGTAAACTTACTGGTTTTCTATTTTTTTTAAAAAAAATTTTAAAAAAAGTTTTTTTTTTTATTTATTTTTTTATTTTTTATGTCAATTACGATTAATTCCATTTCAAAATACACCTATAACATAGATTTTAAAATTTTCTTTTTTAATATTTTTTTTCTTTCATTTGCATTTATAGTAGGTTCAATTTAATATTCAAAAGCAGAAATGAAGTTTATCTTTCAGAATAATGGCAAGGTTTGAAAGAATCAAAATAGTTTTTACTATTCGAATGTGGAAAAAGGCATTTTAGCACTTTTTCTTTCTGAATGTTTGCATTCGAAAGATTGAGTTAAATAAGAATATCAATTGTTATATAATAATATATATATTTAATTACTAAAACGCATTTACAACTCATGAAGAGCATTTTAAATTAACTATTTCATTTTCCTTATTTAAGGCGTAATGTAGTAGCAGGGTGGATCACATAAAAATATTATTATTTTTTTGTTCCTAAGTGTTTTATTCTAATAAATTCATCTTATATATTTTTCCTTTTATATAGATAATAAGTATTATACAGCAGTAAGGTTTGAATTTTAACTTCAGATATTGGTTGAAAAAAATTCCTGTGGTGTGAGTCACATCAAATTTATTGTTGTCCATTGTAGCATTATTTTTCATTATTAATTGAATTTATATCTGTATAAACTGAAAGGTATTTATTCTAAATATTTTATAAAACATACACTTACTTCCAGTATTTTCTTTGGCCATGTTTGCTTAAAATAAAATTAATTTAGACCATCATCCTGAAATAATTTTTGTCTTAACTATTATTAATTATTTAAAGAATAACTTATGAGTTATTTTAAGAAACTCGGTATGTAAATTTTAATTTTCACAATGAAGTACTGGGTTCAACTAAAGACATATTTTCAAAAAACTTAGGTGAATGGCAAAGCACCAACTGAGCAAAAGAAAGCTGAGCAAGGAGAAGATTAAAAGATTCTGTGAAGTATGAAGAATTTCACAAATCAGAAACAATTCGATAAAACTTGGCACAAACATAAAAGCGCAAAGCGAAACGCTACACCATATACTGCACCTGCTACCTTTTGCGCACTTGCAAAAAAACGTGCCAGAAAAGCATCTGCTGTACGCAAAATAGCAAAACTGGCGTAAAACGGCCAGCATTTGCTGCAGGCCTGCTGCAAACATAAAGCCTTGCCGCGAGCCGCCATACCAGCCACTTAAAGCGCCGCTGCGCCGCGCCGAAAAGTAAAGAAAAGCGTTACCTTTTTTGCAAAGGCGCGCGCCAGGCGAAAGCCTTGCTGGCAGGTACGCGTACCGGCAGCGCATACATGCAAACCGCGTACGCACTGCGGGTTTACAATGGGAATATCAGACTACTTTAGAATGCCTGTGATTTTCTACCTGTGGCATTCATAATTTATCCAAGAAATAATAAGTAAAGATAAAAAAAACTCTAAAAATTGTATGCAACAAAAATGTAAGGAATTGTAAAAAATTTCAAAGATTTTCTTTCAGAAAAGTGGCTGAAAATTATACAATTGATGATGTTAATATACAAACAATATCTAAAAGATGAAATTCATTAGTGAAGAGAAAAATTAACGGTGTCTATGAGACGGAAGTGTTTTTGAAGAAAATTTGGAAAAATAAACACCCAGATCTTTCAGAGCAATTCATTCGCGAAAGTCAAGCAGATTTCTTAAAGATTTAAATTTACATATTGCAGAAGGCATAGTTTTGATTCACATAGACTTCAGTAGAAAATTAGCATTTAATTCATCAATGATTAATTCACACAGATTGGTTACAAATTTCTGCATAATTTTTACCTCATGACATACACGAATTATGAAAGAAATGAGATGTCCATTCTGTTGTTGTTATTAAAATTACATGCAACAAAACAAGGTATGCCGTAGCCACTTTCAGTATGAAGTTATTGTGTGGATAACATTGTTAAGAACTGGAAACCAAATTTAATATGAAGAAGTTATCTATCAATCGATGGTGCTGGAAAACACTTCAATCGAAATTCTCAACATGTTGAGAACAATTATATACTAAATTCCAACGATATTACTGCTTACTAGTCATAGCAAATGTGTTACAGATGGTCTTGCGGGTACTCTTAAGCATAGATGAGAGAGGCTACTTGGTCTAGAACATAGATCTACAAACAGCGGAAGAATTTGTAATTTTTGGTGAGGTGTAGCAATAAATTACATTGTTATGTTCACAAAAAGTATTTTTAAAACAAAATTCATCAGTATATTAGATACTTGAAACAAAAAATGAAATAAAAACAATAAAAACACGAAGAAATTTAATTTGGCAAGATAAAGTATGTTCAATTTCTCATATTGAAAATTATGAGATATTTGATTTTCATTCAATTTACTTGACTTCCAGGTCATTTGTGGTTGCCTTTGTTATGAATAGTGCAGTAAAATTAACCCACAACTCAAACGGTAGTTATTAGAGAATGGTGTAGATTTCTTTAGCTGGGAAAAACGATACACAAACACACACGATTTTCCAGGGCAGAATTATTGCAAATCAAGGCTCTTGGATATTAACAATAAAATACAATGATACGTTGATACGAACAGTCTACAATTTTTGAAGTCTAGAAAAGACACTTGTTGAAGTAGACCAAACTTTATAGTAAGAACACTTGCAATTTTATAAATAGGCAATAACTCTATTTATACCTTGAACACCAGAATTATTTTAGGCCTAATTTCTGCAAATTACTCAAGGCCAAGCTTCGACATTTTCGGCAATCCTATGTTGGCTCTGAAAAAAAATCTTTCCTTGAAAAAATCAAAACACATCTACTGGTCCTATGACCCAGTTCACTTTGATATTACTAATGTGGGACACCTCTCAACTAATTCACATACATCAATATCCTTAGAACTATCTAACTTGGGATATTTACTGTTTTATGCAATACTATCAATGTGGTTATTGATACAGGATCTCTACTCTCAGACTTGTTTCTGCATATATTGTCGCCAAACTTCACTTAAAAGAGAAGAAAGATTAGTCCCTATCAAAGTAAATCCAGAGTCCATGGCAAGAATTCCAGCAGACAAGTGTGTTGTATGTTTATGAGATACGATAAAGTAAAACAAGGATACAACTATATGTTATTAACACCTTGCCGCTGGCGCATTTTGCCGGCATTATTTAATCGCACAATTCTGGTATTCGAAACAAACACACGAGTCTTTTAATTAGCATATCACTTTTCCGTGACATAATGGTTTTCACAAATTCAATAGAACAATATAGATCACCAAACGAATATTTTACATGCTTGGCAAACAAAAGACATCAAATTGGAAATGTTCTAATTATAATTAAAATTATAAAAGTTTAGTTTCTGAGGTTATGAGAGATAAAAGAAGGCTCCAAATAACCATAATATTGGTAGCGGTGAAAATACAACCCCGAAATATAAAAACCTTCAAAAACTTTATTGGATCAGTAAATGTTCAAGACCATTGTCTGTAGTTCTTATGGTAAACTTAAATAAAATTTAAAAATCTTCTTAAAATATCAACCAATGGGTATGAACGTTACTGTCAAGTAAAATTTTGAAAATTTAATTAATATCTAAACTTGTGTTGCAGTTATATGATCTGAAATTACCTCTTCATTTATTTTTGTGATGCCTCTGGAAATAGCCATTGAAGCTGTTTTGAAACAGCCTGATGATAGTTCTGATGAATTACATCTAGTATATCATTCTATGACTTTGAAGATATGAACAAAATTATTGTATTAAATCATTTGAATGTTGGCTAGTAGATACTCTTTATAAATTTTATTACTATATACTGGGAAAAAATTCATAAATCATACTGATCATGCTGCTCTTGTTTTAGCTAAAAATATAAAAAAAAAAATTAAAGGGGACGATTATTTAGATGGTCTTTAAAATCAAGCATGTTTGATTGTGAAGTTAAATACTTTAAGGGGGACAGTAATGTTAAAAGCTGATGTGTTATGTATATCAATGCATCCTACAGCCCAATATATCTGCCTGTGCTTTTACTTAATTGAATAAGATAAAACATTATTAAAAACTTAAATAACTTTAATAATTCAAAGTACAAAATTTGGTGATGTAAAAGAAGAAAAAAAATTTGGTAAATTATTCGGAGTACCTTTTTCTTTAAGGAGAAAAGTTTGCAAAATCCTCATGAATAATTTGGACATCAGGTACTCTAAAACTGATAAGATTTAATTACTCTCCCATATTATTGGCTTCACATTAATCCAAGATATTTCAGCTTTTGTCAAAATATTAATGAATTGCTTGGTTTTCAGGAGAGCTATAAAATGAAGTAACCGCTTGTATCGTAAGTTTGACATTTCTAAAATTATGATCGAGAGATAGAAACTTAGTTTTATTTATTATTCTACTCTACATATTTAATATCCAGGAGTATATACATTTCTTCAGGGTAGCTTTCTTCCAGAGGCTTTCACTGTAGAAATCAGAGGAATTGAATTCTATTTTCTCCGTACTGCAATTTGAATTTATCAGCTTCTACAACCGATAAACAACATGAATTACTATAATTTTAAAACATAAATGTACGCAGAATCAGATTAATTTGCGGTATAAATTTTTTTATCCGGATAGCTTAGTTACTTATTAATAATAAGTAAAACTATTCTGGTTCTCGTAATCTAATTATTTTATTGGATTTCCAGTAAGAATGAAACAATGCAAGATAGAAACTTGAAGAAAACAAAGTGATTCCAATAGAATAGAAGATATTTCAAAATTATTGAGTTTAAAACCTAGAATACATTATATTGATGTATTACCATAAAAATACTCCTTCCACTTTTTTAAGATAAATTATTTGCTTGCTTCTGTATGATGTGAGTTCAAACATTGTCTTGACCATCGATGTCCTTTAAAAGTCGATAATGCCTCTGTAGGTGTTCCTCATCGATGTTGGGTGATTAAGTACTTACAATTCGTAATGTCAGCGCAACCTGTAGGAGAATTGAACTTAAGTAAATACGTACAATGTTTCTGGTTTTTCACTCAAATAACATTTATTTTCAGATTATGTTTTCGTTATATTTGACAAACATCAATTACTAGTAATCTTTGAGGGAGATAAATGGCACAACATATGACGATTAAATATATATATTTCCTTTACGTTTTCAAAACCACAACGATGGTAAATTTCACTATTTTATGAAATATTTAGAGTAATCTTTTAATAACTTTAAATTCGTAAGCTTTTTTTAGAGTTGAGACGAGGTTTATTTTTTGTAGGAACTATCTATTTTAAAAAAGTCTTTAGACGATGAAGTTTACATTATGCGTTGATTTTCCATTATGAAGTTATCGAATAAAATTAACAATTGTGATATTCCTGTTTTTAGACCACGTCTTGAGTGAACGAAATAAAAATGACGAGCTCAAAAAAAATCAATGGATATGCTAAGCTGGAAATTCTCGAAAAATGTAACTTTATAAATATCCAGTTTCTTTCCGATTTCGCCTTTGAAAAACGCGTCTTTCGTTCCAGTTTCAGATATTTAATTTTATCTATTTTATTCATGTACTTCGTATAGAGATATTACTAATAAATAATTTAAGGCTGTCTGAGTTATTAAATGATGCTGATGTAGTGTATTTCCAGATTTGCGCCATTGTCCACCAGCAATGAGGCTTTTAATGCAAAATTTCGTACACCACTAACTTGCCTTATATTAAGTTGGTGGTAAAAAAACAGAGCTTAGCGTCAAGGTGTAGAAGCTAAATGCGCTACTCGTAGTATATAATAATCATCTCTACAAAATATTAGTTTCTTCCTATAGTTTTACGTGCTCATTTTTTGGCTTGAGTACCATTTACATTTTCACCCCCAGGTTTTTAATTCAAATTTCACAAATAAAATAATTTATAATTATACTAAGTCGTCTGGAGAAAACTACTTATATAAGTACAAATTTAACACTAATTTCTGATGTTTGATTATGATATATAAATTTTCTTATTGCATTTTCATAATTCTAAAGTAGTTAAAATTTTCAATTAATCATTACTTCACCAACATACCATTTTGTTAATAATATGCATTATATTTGTTTGAATAAATTCGTTTGTTATTTTATAACAATGGGGGGAGGGGGGGGGGGTCCGTAACTATATTTTGTAAAAAGTTGCTGAAAATAATTCCCCTACTGGTGGTCTGGTCTATTTTTTTGTGATATCATGATCTGATTCAGAGTTTTTTATTGCCGAATGTAGTCGTAAATATATTTCCTTAGGATACTTGCGCTTACATGTGCTGTCTGCATTTAGGTATTTTCAGATTTTACTACTGCAACTAGTGAGACGATATGTCGATCTTCGAAAATAAATCAATTTTGAATACCACTTTTATACAGTATTGATATTTTTTGCAAAATATAATAAAAGCCAGTTTTCAAGTTTAACACAGTGTTATGCAGAAGTTTAGATTTGTTGCTTTCCCTGCAGAACGACTGTGAACAAAGATAGTTTTACAGACATGCTGGGAATACGCAAAGTGATGCAATACAGGTAGAGGGACTGAGATCACACATGGAGCAAATTTGGTCGCAAATGTTGCTAGAATCACCAGATAAAGCGACAATTCAGAGAACACTTTGGAACTTGGCGAACATTTACTTGGGGCCGCAAAGATATTCATCGAGGCACATGCGGTCGACCAGATTGCGGCGAGGATTCACATATTGGATGTACTTATATACTTTAGATTAGTCCACTGAATTTAAAACCTTATTTGCTTAATGCAGTAGAACAGGGCTCAAGGTTTCGAAAAGTTTCCTAAGCAAAATAATGTGCCAATTTCAATAAAAATAATTTAATGTTTATGGCAAGAGTACGACTAGGTATCAAAATGTGAACTGCACAGAATTAATACTAAGAAATTGTCGACATACCTGGATATGATCATTTAAGTACATAATGTTATAAATGACAACTATTCATGTTTGGTGAAGTGTATATAGTTTTTGGAGAAATTTATAACCTTGAATGGTGACTGAGCAGAAGTCTCAAGAACAACAAAAAATTAAATTTCTATCTCAATTAATGGTACTTTAAACTTTACGATGCTGAATCTTTGATTCACAGATTCTATAACAAATAAATTAACATGAATAAACTGCAATTTTGCAACCTCCTCCCTTCTTGAGCTGTAACAAGAATAACTAGATTTTATATTCCATGAATAAGATTATCATTTTGATTACATCAAAGTTGCCTTTTCTTATGTATTGTTCCCTGTTTCATTACTGAAATCAGTGTGTCTTAGAGGTATGGAATTAACTTTTCATTTTATTACTTCTTATCTCAAAATGTATTTTACTGAGTACATACTTGTTTTTTGAAATCTCAAAAATAGCCAACAAAAGTATTTCTATTTGTATTTATATCTCCACCTCTATCTTATTTTTGAAACAGTTTATTACCCTATAATAAGAGGAAATTCATTAGGTACAAATTATTCAAAGGCATCTAGACCAGCTGGGTTACCCCTTACGCTAAGTGTCTTCTAATGTGTCTAAGTACAACTTTAATTACATATTTATTACATGAAATAAAAAAGAAAGAGATTTTTTCATATAAATAATAATACGTCTTTTTGGATTTCGTAGTATAATATACATTTTAAGCAAAAAACGGAAGTTAATAAGTTATTCGAATACTCGGGATGTTAACAAAATATTTCTTTCATAAAACAAAGAGTCAGGTTGATAAGTGGATTAGTGACTAAATTTCCAGCTAAGGAAGATCAATATTTTATAATGAGGTAAAACAAACGCTAGATTTAAACAAAACAAACTAAGAACCTTGTCAGAAGTAACTGGGCTTAAAATATAAAGAAGAACAGAACATTAAATAAATTGTTGTCATAGAGATTCTGGAGTAGCATTCGTATACATTGAAATTTAACCACAGCTCTGGTAAATCATCCCAAACTTAAGACAAGTTAACTTTGAACTACACTGACTTTAGAAATGGAAATAAAACTTATGTAAACAAAAGTATTTTTTTTTTTTTTTCTTAAAATAGGTTATAAAAGATATAAATATTTTTTAAAAATACATCAGTAATATAAGCAGGGGACTTGTATATCGATCAGATGCAAATAGAAAACTTTGGATACAAATCCTTAACATAACATATACATAATCAAAATGATTCAACAAGTTTCAAATGAAATATTTAAAAAAAATAAACAACGCAGAATCATAAGTAATGAATACAAGGGAAACATAGGGATGCTTTAGGCTCATAGTAAAATTTAAAAGGGTGATGGGAAGCATCTAAATAAGTAATTATCATTATAAATCATAAGCGGAGAGCAAAGGGTGAAACACTAGATGGCGTTGTAATGGAAAGAAAGCAGAAATGACGATGTGTAAGAGAAAACTTTGCTATTTAAGCTTTTATTACAGGTATAGATCAAACATTCACCTTGCTCTCTGTATACACTGTATGTTGAAAATTGCTTGTTTACATGTTTTTTCTATCACCCCTTAGAAATTTTTGCTCATGTGTTTTGAAACACCCTCTATAGTAGTTTATTTACAAGTGTCTGATACAACTTCCTTTAGTTACACGTAATATGAGATTCAGAAATATACATTCCTGCCAGAACACGTTTAAAGTTTCAATGGTAAGTTATTGTATAGCAAGAAATCCATTTGCCTCAGTTCATAAATGTATTTCAGTAATGGAGACGCATACACGCAATCTCTTACAAACGTCAAAATAAATATCACATGAGGCTATATCAGGTGACCAGCTGTGTGACATCAAATCATCCTAAAGCCATTCCAACCGATCATTTACGAGTAACTCCGAGAGATTGTAAAACAGCATTCGTGAATTAAATTCACATAGAATACTCATGTGAATTAAATTCACACGAGAAGGGATCTATAGCTCACAATATAAAACTTTCACAGTTTCCCTTGTAGCCATGTACTGCTTATCATTGTTTTGTTTGTTTTGAAAATATGGAATTTTTAAGTGAATGGAGTCCTTTTGAATAGATATATTGTGTTTTCTTTATATAAATTCTCGCGAATTAAAAGAAATACAGGGAACTGGCAGATTAATTTCGATCTATTTTTAGCCTGTATGAACAATGTGCAATTTATTTTGAAAAAAATACCTTGAACGTCCTCAAATCCTTGAAATATCATAACAATACTTTCTTTATAGTTATACTTTGATATATACTATATATATATATATATATATATATAGAGAATAACTTATTTTTGAGGTATGTGTTTATCCACGAAAATCTAAGAAACTAATAGTAAGAGCTATCTTTCGCGACACTTATGGGAAAAGGATCTGATACAGCATTTCTTTGTATTGGTAAACAAAACTCCAGAAACAGGATAAATGTTGTGGGCAGAGACTCACAAAGATGAAATTCCATATGAGAACCTTTGTTTTGCAATATTTATTTTAAATTTCATCCCAAAGTAGAAATACTGGTACAAAACCATTCAATGCATCACGCCAAAACATTTATTCGTTTTTTGTACTGTAAAATATATGATCCTGTTCCCAAGTTACATATCCTTTTTTCGAAACGCTTATAGACATTGGTGAAACGTTATTTCAATAAAAGTAAATTATAAACAGTTGTCTTTTACAATATATAAATCGTTTTCAAAGAAATCCAAGAATCAGATTATATATATATATATATATATATATATATATATATATATAAATTCATCATGCATTACAAAGTATAGCTAAAAAAGAAAAAACAGATAATGATTTGATTAATATTGGCATTAATAACAATTGCAACTGATACAAGGAAAAAACATTCAGTGAAATGAAGTCAGTAAACCAAACACAAAATAGTATAAATAAATTATCTTATTTTTTCAAGCATTTACTGTTTTACAATGCAAAAAGTTTTGAAAACTAAAATTATAAAACTAATGGTAGTCAGGAATATATAATTTAATATAAAAATAATTAAATATTTGAAATAGAACCAGTAAATTTAAAATATTACAAAATTCAAAATATTAAAAAACGGATCGGTATCTTAAAGCTTATTCAAAATTTTAAAATGTTAAAATCTTGCCTAGACCCAAAACGCTTTAAAAAAGCAGCAAAAAAAAAAACCGCTACCGCCAGCGCCGACATGGCCTTGTACTTCGCCACACGCTTGCAAAAAAAAAAAAAAATTACGCCCGGCCGCCAGCTACACCCGCATTGCGCTAAACAGCACATTGCCGCCAGGCTACTACTACCGCAGCACCTGCGCTGCAAGCTGTCATTGCCGCTTCGCCCGCAAGTACCGCCGCAGGCCAGCAGCTCATAACCCTGGCTGGTAGTAGCCCTTGCCGCATGGCCAGCAGGCAAGCACAGCTGCAACACGCCAGCAGCAAGGGTGATTTGGGCTAAACTACATTCCAGCCATTTAATTTGCGGATGAATTTCTTTTGCCACTTAATGTGTGATTATGTCTTGTAATAATATACATATTTATATTGATTGTAATTATTTAATAAAAAGTAACAAAAATAAAATTTTTCTTTGTTGACCTAGTAGAAATTGACTTTAAAACTTTTTTTTGTTATTGACTTGAAAAAGTGAAAACTTTTACAAATATAAATATCTATCTAATATAAAATTTTAGATTTTTTTATTATTAACCAGCTTGACGACTACATTTGACTGATTGTGATTTTAGAAAAGAAGAACCTGCAGTATATATATATATATATATATATATATATATATATATATATATATATATATATATATAGTAATGATTTAACTTTTAATTTAATGTTACCTAAATAATAAGTTAACTTTCTATTCTATCTCATTCCTAATACAAAATGAGTTCATTCTTGTTTCCTGATCCCTTCCAAAAAGTATCCTATAATTTATTACATCACGCTGTCTTGGGATTAGTTAACCCAAACTAATTACGTATCTT
>BMAW01056158.1:418720-431522 GCA_019974015.1 Nephila pilipes
CTGGACTATAGGGCAGTGGAAGCGTGTAATATGGTCTGACGAGTCTTCTTTCACATTGTTTCCCACTTCTGGCCGAGTTTACGTCTGGAGAACGCCATCTCAAGCCTATAATACAGACTGCTTGTTGCCAAGAGTGAAACATGGCGGGGGTTCTGTTATGGTTTGGGCAGCCATATCGTGATTCTCTGCTGGCCCCATGATAACTGTGTCAGGGCACATGACTGCCAAGACTTATGTGAACATTTTGGCAGATCAAGTTCATCCCATGGTACAAACTTTGTTCCACTCTTGCCAGCATCGTCTAATCGCCACGTCGCTTCAATGACGATGTCGAGCGATTGTTTGATTCGTCCAATCAGCCTCTTTCATTCCGATAGCACGATCCCTTTCAAACTCTGACAACTACATGTAATGTATACGATTCTTCCGGTGAGGCATTGTTACAGCCGACGTAAGATATCCACAGTCGAAATGAACCGAAATTTTGACAATCCGATTGAGAATCGCTCCTTATATGCTGTTCTGGTGCGCTGGAGCTTCCTCTATTCATTCATAGGACACCAAAGTGTAATAATTTGCATGTTCGGTTCCAGTATGTTTGCTTACGCAATTTCCTTCCAATCGGACAAATCCTTCTTGATGCATCGATTTTTTTTGTTGTGAAGTGTAGTTTGTATTACTAGTATGGATAATGATGAAGCTCTCAATATGCAAAAATTCTTTTGTTTTTAGTTTAAAGTTTGACATTTTTTTAAAATTTGGTTATATGCATTCATCACAACAATTATCATTTAATTATCCTGATATTAAATTAATATGAAAAGACTTAATTTATTTTATGGCAACATACGCAATAGCTATATCTCTAAGAAATATTTTATTTGATTATTTATCATTCTTTTTTTTTACTCTCCGGACAGAAAATTATCGTTTGCTTAAATACTTTATTATGTTTCTGCATTAATATTTTATCGTTTTCTTTTATTTTTGTATCTGAAAGTTAATTTAAATTTAAATCGTATATTCGTTTGCTTTGATTTCTTTTGTTGTTAAACTGGTATTCTTTTCTTAGCTACACATTGCTTCTATTTTTTAAAGGATTGTTTAAAAGTACTGCACAAAAGTAAGAATAAAGATATTGGTTGAGATTGTACAATCTAGTGGTATTTTTAAAAATTAGAGAAAAACAAAAAAGTATGCTAAAATAATACGAAATAGTTATTTATTTGAAAACTGATTCATTTGGATGCAAAGTTTGGAAATTAATTGCTTCTGTTTCTGAGGATTTTTTCGGAAAAAGGCGTGAAATATTCGGTAATCTTCTTTGAAAGCTTAGCGAATTCAATTAATTCGAAGGTAGTTTAAAAAGCACTTTCTTTTTTTATAACAGATGGCATTGCAGTAAGTTGGTCTTTCTATTGTGTTCTTCATTCTATTAAAAGTCACCGAAACAAATTAGAAGCTGATTAAATGATTAACGCTTAGTTACTAGCCATTTGCATAGAAAATTAAAATTTGATTGCTGTCGCACTGAGTTATCATCCTTATTTTGTACCCAATTATCATCGTCGATGATATTTGGAATCATCATTATACACCAAAAACTAAGAAACAATCGAAACATTGGATTTCTTCCGATGAATTTGCTCCCAAGAAGGCAAACATGGTTCTCATCGGTCGGAAGTGACGATTTTTCTAAATATGAAATACGTTATACTCGTGAATTTCTTTAGAAAAAGTGGAAATTAGAGCAATACTAGGACAATACTAGAGTGTGATTTCTCCTTTTCGTTTTCCCATACCCAACACGGGTATTTTTTTAACTGCATTCGATAAAATACTATTTTGGCCGATTTCTAATCAGAACATGATTTGCATTCAATGAACATGCAAGGTGTGCTATTAAATAACGAGACTGAAGCTGTAAAAATTTTATTTCGATTTCATATATGTTTACTTATTATCGCATTCAATATAAACTTTTCCTCTGTCCTTTCAACGCTCCATGAGAAACTTCCATTTTTAGAAACAACGTGTGAAATTTTCTGTCTGCTCCTTCGGGACGCTTTCTCTTTCATAGCTTCAATGGATTCAAATATTGTTCATTTTAAAGAAGTGGCTGTGAACTCGCAGCCGGCGGTTTTCATAGAGTCGTGGGTCCAGCCTTGATGGCTTAAAGAACCTCAATGTTGTCGAGGCTGATGCACAATAAATGTGTAGAGGTTCAAAGTCCTCCCATTGCCATGGTGTGGGTGTTAGGAAAGGAGGTTTCAGCTCAGGTGTCGTCCACGTCACTTGACCGAAATTAAGAGGTAAGAGGCTCAAAATTAAGAGGTCCGTCACCAATAGCCCTCGAGTTGCTTCTAGAGCAACGCTAATAAAACCAGCCATTCCTCTAATTGCCTATTTCACCTTAGGAAACAGAGAGAAGTTGCATGGAGCAAGATCCAGGGAAGAAGGTGGATGACCTAATACTGAGATGCTGTACTAGTGTTTAAACCTTTTGAAAAACAACGTGGAAAGATCTGGAGCATTATCTTGAGGGAGAACTCATGACATGTCCTTCCACAATTCGGGTCTGTCGTGTTCCTCCCTTTAATTGTTTATTCATGGAGTTCAGCTAAGACGTGAAGTTAGTAATGCTGATAAACAGTAAGACCTTCAGGAACACAGTGAAGGTACACAATCCCATGAATATCGAAAAAACAGTCACCATTAATTGAAATTTTGATTTGCTCATTCGAGCCGATTTGGCTCTCGGTAAAGATGGGTTTTTCCAGTGCACAGATTGGAGCTTTGTTTCAGGATCATAAGAAAAAACCACGATTCCTCACACGTTATTATTCTTTCCAATAAGTTTGGAACATTTTAAATGCATTCAAAATATCAGTACAAACATTTTTAACAGCTTCTTGCCAGCTTCCATTTTGGCACACACTTTTTGTCTTTAAAAATTGTTATGTAAAATTTGCCATAATGACTCTTTGTCGATACAGTTTCAGTAATCACACACATACGTAACCGACGGTCAGATCAAACCAGACTACCAATTTTTTCAACTTCGTCAACCGTTTTTGATGTGGAAGGGTGACTCAGAAGTTAATCATTTCCAACGTCTTCTTGGCAATCTTGAAAACCCTTAAACCACTCAAAAAACACATGCACGTGGAAAACATTAATTGTCATACACTTCTTTCAATAAATTATAAGTTTCTGTTACGGTTTTTCCGAGTTTCATGAGAAATTTTATAACAATTCATTGCTCTAATATTACACTTATCATTTGTTTGGCGAAATAAAAAAAACACTTCTAATGTTAACAAAGGCTACGGATATAAAGATTTGTTTACAGAAGCGCGAGGCACTGCATTCGAAAGACAAGGCTTCAAGCTAAACAGTTGTCGGTCTATGGCATTTGGCGCATGCGCTCTTCTTCTGTAGCAGCTTCAGTCTCGTTATTTAATAGCCACAGCTCGTATTACATGGATAATGGTTGGTTTTGGAACATTATGTAACGCATGAGAACAGTTAGGTTAATTATTAAGTTGATTGAAAGGTGATTTTAGTTATATAACTTTCACTTTTCTATTCCTTATTTAATTTTTCCAATTAGAAAATCAATTATAACATATTTTGTTAATGGTGCAGTTTTTTTTTTTTTTTTTTCTCTTTCATCTGATGCTCAAGGCAAACAATTTAATGATCTTATTTATTGATTTACTCTCGTGACTATAAAAACAGAAGATGTCTTATTTTAATAAATTACTAGAAACTATTAGTGAAACAGTTGTAATATTTGTTGAGGCACACGAAAAGAGTTCAATCCTTGGACCTTTAGTTATATATTAGTTAAGGCTCGAATCCAAATAGTTCGATCAGGTAAGTATAAAATCACCTTTTAATGAAAGTTATTTCTGACGCATATACTCAGTTTATCCATAGAGAAAAATAATATTTACGATTGAAATTTCAGGTACATGAATAAAAAATAACCTACTATCATATGGTTTTCCCTACAATTGACTGCGTAATTTAGTGACAGTATATTTAAGATTTAAAATGGGAAGTGAAGTAATTAAGAGGTCTCAATAATTAAGAAAGGTACTTATTTTAAGAGTGAAGTAATTAAGAGGTTACAATAATTCCCATATTTTCATGTAATTTTAAAGAAATTACAAAACATTATGAAGAAATGTAAATTAGATACTTTTGAATAATTAAACGAAAATCAAAATATTTTACTGCGCAAGATTTTGGATAAAAAGGGTTAAAGTTTACAAAAGAAATATTATTTAGTACAAAGCGTATCCGTTTTTAAATTATCCATACATTTTAAAAACGCTGAGGAAAATCTTTTTTTTCCTTCAGTAGAATTATTTAGAAAATTACAGAATTTTAATGGAAGTCCAATAAAAATTCAAATAAACTTTTTCCTGTTAATAATTTTTCCAAGCATTGATGTATAAGTGATAAAAAATTTATTTTGAACGTGTTTATCAAATTTCAAACTAATATAATGAAAAGTTTTTGAAGGTTTTTGGGCGCAAGCTGGAATTTATTTTTTTCCTTGAAAAGTTAAAATTGAAAAGATGAAAAAAAAGATACTAATTAAACAACGTTTAATTTTTTTTTCACTGTAAGTTTTCGAAGCATCGCTAAGCTTTTGACATTAAAATATTCTGAGAACTTGAAGTTCTAACAAACATTCTTTTCCGAAAAAAAAAATAATTGAAAAATTTTAAGTTTTAGGGTTCTGAGACATCCCCTTATCAATACGAAGGACACTGGAACTTTAATCCTATGTCCTGAAGAAAGTAGTCTCAAAGCCCACTTATGTTTAACATGTAATAGTAGCCTTCCTTAAACAGCTCAACGATCTCTTTAGCGGAATATGAATTAAAATTTATATCTCCGCTTATTTCGGGCTCGCTTCGATGTTCATTATTCTAACAGACTGACTGTTGCCACTTTGTAAGATTTTTAGAGAGTTACTGTAATCAATAATAAGGTGGCCACGGTAGCCTAGTGACTATGATAGAGGATTTGTGACAGGCGTTGTTTCCGTGCAATCGTGGGTTCGAACCCTGATACTACTTGAAGTACTCCTTGTAGCGCAGCTGAAGCATGTTAAATCCGGCCGAGGTACTTATTTTTCCCAAATGAGTAGTGTAGAAATTTGGAGAAGGAAATTCCAGGTCAGGTGTCTTCCTTGTCACTTGTGGCTGTGGTAGCCTAGTGGTCATGGTTTCGGATTCCTGGCAGGCAGTTTTTGTTCAGTCGTTAATTCGATCCTTGTCCGCTAAGAACCCGCATTGTATCCGGGGCTGATGCACGTTAAATCTGTCGGGGCCCAATGTCCTCACGTTGACGAGGTATGGAAGTAAGGAAAGGGGTGCCAACTCAGGCGCCGTCCTCTTCACCTGTCTGAGATTCAAAATTGTGAGGTTCGTCGTCAATAGCCCTCGCGATGTTTCTCAGAGAGGCGTTAATAAGCAATCAATGCTTGGAAAATCACCTGAGTCAAATATTCAAAAATTATTTAGCAAAAAAATCATTAAATTCTTTGGTTTTTTAAAATAAATTCCACTTTCATATCGAGGACTTATAAATTACAAATCCATTTCCTTTATTTGCGTTCAAAACGTCATTAAATTTTCTTCAAGTTCGAGTTCTCATTCTGATTTAAAAGAGGAAGTATCTTACAAATTTTTTCACGCATCAATACTATTATGAATCCGTAGTAAAAATGAACTAGTTGGAGAATTAAAGAAAAAGAAAGATATTCCAACTCATTCTTAGACGTAAAATATAACATAAAATACAAATAGATGAAGAGAGAGAGAGAAGTAAAGACGCCTATTTCGAGGTACAAAATACCCAGTCTTTCAGTCCTTCATGTTAGCTCGCTATTTAGAACATCAAATGTTAGCTATAGATCCAACGTTTTAATAAAATGTTAAAAATCCAGAATTCTACCACAAGGCATAAATTAACAATTCTACTTACAACGGATTTCAAAAATGCTCAGATTCTTAAAAAGTCTCAATTTCATGAAACCTTTTAACAATTTCGAAATGAAAGGACTACAAATTTTCAAAGGACTTGAATGAAAAAAAAAGTGCTCGGAATTTTCAGTTTAAAATAGAGGAAGAGTAATTTTTGTCCTACGGAATATCAAATATTTAGAGTTATCTTCCAAATTCTTGATGACTTAAAAGTCAAGGAAGGTTTTCTTGTATCTGTTAAAGCTCCATGGTAGTCATGGAAACGAAACATATTATATTCATGAGAGAGAAAACACAAAATGCTTAATGGGATTTTTTTTTATCAAACAGGTGCCAGTAATTGTTTTTTAAATTCTATGTCGTCGTTTGCATCGTTTGAAGATTATTATAAAGTATTAAACTAGAAAGTTCAATAAAAATGAGTAAACTTGTAAGACTTTATTGTTGAGAAAAAAGTGCTATTAGAAACATGTTATCATCACCAAAATATATTAATACACTCCATAACAAAAGAAAAGACGCACCAAGAAGGAGTTGCCCAATTGTAATGAAATTTTGTATGCAAAGACATTATTTGGGCCGAACATGCAAATGATTAAAATTTGGTGACCATTGAATGAATAGCGGAAGCCACTACGCCATCTGCCACTTACGCCTGCGCACTGTCGAGCCAGATTACAGTGGTACTTGGCTCGATGAAGTTAAAATGATGCTGACTGGGGACGTATCGTGTTTGTCGACGAATCCCGCTTCCAAATATGTTCTGACGATCATCAAAGACGTATCTGGAGATACCCAGGACAGCGTGCCGATTCTGCTTTCACTATTGTACGCCCCACAGGCCCTCAACCAGCAGTTATGGTCTGGGGTGCTATTTCCCTTTATAGCCCCTTTGGTCGTCGTTATTAGAGGCACGCACAGCAGTACTTCAAGGACTTTCAGATACCTGTTTTGCTACCATTCCTTTTGCAGTACCCTGCAAGATAATGGCAGACCACATACGGTACGTGTTACTATGAGCTGTCTTACAGCTTGTCAAACACTTCCTAGGCCAGCCAGATTTCTCTCCAATCGAGCATGTCTGAGATATGATGGGAAGGCGACTGCATCTACTAGGGAATGTTGATGACCTCGCCCGACAATTGGAGCAAATTTGGTAAGTACTACCGCTGGAGACTATCTGGGAGCTTTATCACTCTATGCCACGTAGTATGGCGGCTTACATCCAGGCTAGAGGTGAGTCAACACAACACCTTATTGAAATCGTTTCTTAATAACTATATAACTCTGAAATAAATTATTTTTCTTTTATTATAAATTATTTTTATTAAAAATTCTGAAATTTTAATTATTTTCTATTCCGTACATAATTGTCCTATCCGCCAATTTTTTGGTTATAGTGTGTATATGTGAGTAGCGAAAATGAAAAGAGGAAGAATGTGTTAGCATCAAATTTGGCTTGAATATCTTATCGTAATAGTTAAATCTTTACAATTTATCTCTTGTTTATTACATATAACTAGAGAGTGTAATTCACATTCACGTTTGCTGGTTGCAATCCCATAAATATCATTTTGTATTTTTATTTTATGAAATCGCTACCTATACCATAACACTCTTCTTTCTGGATGTATGATGAGTGATAACACATCGTCCGCATGCTGACCGTGTTACCTCCATACATAGATGTAGTTTTCATTCACAAAACAAAAGATGACTAATCCCTAAAACTGACTCGCCGTCAGTCCCTATGACTCCATACTTCTCTTTTGTGACATTTCTGCTTTCTCTAGAGACATTGCTGTGGTATCAGAACTGTTTTCATAATGGTCTCCGTGCAAGCAATCCAGAAGGACTCAAGTGTCTGGTAATATGTTAGTACTAGTACTTACACAATGACAAAGAGAGGGTATCAAACCTGTTCGCATAAGTTCGAAATTGAAGCAGTTGGCATGACGTATAATTCTTCCATTTCACCTACTTGTAGTACGCTTTACTCTGTCCGAGCTTACTTGCTATCAGCGATAACTTCTTTCTCCTCAATTCCATTTACAGCATGAAACGTTAACATCTGCGCTATTGATATAGTGTGCAATCCAATGAATTGACCATTCGCTGTCATGCAATCTTACGATGTGACTCTTTTCTAAGGCTCCCTTGAAATGGGGTGGTTTTCTTATCAAGGTGTTTTATACTTCAGAGCTCTAAATCAAAGTGAAAAATCTTGGTTAGAATTAAAATTACACTCTTTGGAAAAACCTTCACTTGGGTCTTTATTAGCGCAGTAAATCACGGGTTTGCCGCACTCATTGCTGCTAACACTGTGACAGCTGCCCATTCCTGTTTGCCTCTTGTACCATAGCTAAACTCAATTTTTAACACTAAAAGCCAATAAGTTATCAAAGAGACGTTAGAACAATAATCACAATATTTATTACTAGGTTTCTAATATAACGACAATTATAAATGCTCTCCCGGACAAGGCCTTAACTATTTTAACTCAATCTACCAATTGTAATCTAACGGACTCTTACGACTAAGACTATCTTGACTTCAAACAAACATTAACCAGCCGATAACTTGTGACAATTCTCGGCTCCGACTCTGGAACAACTGCTGAACACTGGAATCACTCAACCTCTACTTCTCGAACCACTAAATCTCTACTTCAACCTCTGTATCGCGACTCTCAGTCTGAGTTTATATATTTCCTAACTCTCCTTCCTCACTTCATTTCTACCTGCTTTACATAATCACGTTTTATTTATGGTTGGGCAAAGGTTGTTTAGCAAAAGCAACCAATGTTAAGAAGTCCCCAAGGTTAGTGAAGAGAAAACCACGAATAAATAGCCCAACGTCACAACACGACTGACACTTGAATCATTTGCCACAGTGGAACAGATTTTGGCCCTTTTTATTCTTTCACCTCACTGCAATAGAAGGGCGGTTGATCTTACTGGCATATTAGATTGATACTGGATATCTTTGTGTCCACAGATAAACTTTCCGATGCCACAGACTAGTTATTCAGGCGTTTTAACTTCTGTCGTGATTGTCGAATACAGCCACCAAACTAGATTATTTACATTGAAAGTGAGTGAGAGAAATTATGTAAAATTTCAATAAATAATTTTCTGAAATATGTTTTTTCATTTGTATTTAACTTGTCGTGCTATTTACTCAGAATCGCTACAGAAAATACTCTCTTACTGGAATAGTAATTATGAGTAAGAGATATTTCACTGAATCAAATTTTGGTCCATAATAAGAAAATCGGTTTTTATTAGTAAATAAACCGTAACAGTTTTAAATATCTAATTGAAAAAATTCTTCACTTTATTTTAAAACTACGATTAAGATATAAATTATAGATCATACATTAACCTTCGTAGTTATTCTTCTTCATTTCATAGTAATAATTAAAACTTTTCGATAACCCTTAGTATTTATTGGAATTGTTATCGAATACCCCAAAATTTGTAAAAAATTGCTCATATTATAGCATTCTCAGAACAGGAACATAAACTAGTTTGTAAGCTACTAAATTGATTAATAGGAAACATTTACGGTTGAAATAACAATTGTTTCATTTCTAAATCGACATAATTGCATCGAGATAATGTCTGTAACCCAATTAGCGTCTAATTAGGCATATTCGAACACTTTGGATTAACTCATTTATGGTTCTCTTGTTACATATTAATGCTTAGTTGTGTTTAATGGTTTTTTGAAGAATTTGATCATATAAGAGATTCGCATTAATTTAGGGGGTAAATACGCGTGTAGGTTTAAAACAACCATCGATGGAGTAATTTTTTTAGAAAATTGGTTTACGTTTTTTGCATAAATTATGCATACATATAAAAGAATTAACAAATTTAGTTACATAACTCTAAGAATTCAGAAATATGAGATAATTTATTTTAATAGAACGTGTTTTTCTCTCTCCATATATATCACTGAAAGAAATAAAACGCTTTGCAAAGTATTTTTTTTTTAGTTTATTGATTATTAATTCTACAGTCTGAACTATAAAGTAAGGTAAATTAGCGGAATCTAAATAATGCTGCTTTTGAAAAATTATTAAACCAAACAAAGCCTGTCCAACCTGAAAGACTTTGCAATTATATATATATATATATATATATACATGCATATATATATATATATATATTTATATACATATATATATGTACATACATATATATATATATATACATGCATATATATATATATACATACATATATATATATATACACACACACACACAAATATATATATATACATACATATATATATATATATACATACATGCATATATGCATACATATATATGCATGACTCATCCTCTCGAGCCTCATTAGAGAAATCAAAAACATTCTGCATTAAATTTAGAGAAACTATTTTTTTATTGAATAAATACATCTGTATATATTATAATTTTAAACTCTATCATCCAAATACAACACAATGCTTGAACTAAACTATTAGGGATCAAAATACACCGATTCATCTGTCTGGAGTCAAACGCTCCTGGGCAAATATATTAACTGCAGACAAACTAACTAGCTGCAGACAAACTTACTGCAGACAAACTAGCTGCTGATAGTTCG
The DNA here is from genome assembly GCA_019974015.1 of Nephila pilipes. Lineage (NCBI taxonomy): Eukaryota > Metazoa > Arthropoda > Arachnida > Araneae > Nephilidae > Nephila > Nephila pilipes. The sequence continues at coordinate 429,340 of BMAW01056158.1, forward strand.
CTTGACCCGAGCATCACATTCCTTTCTCATGTCTAGTAATGCACACCTGCACTCTCTAGTAGGTTTGTTGGTTAGATATACAAAGACATTTTTTTTCAACCTTTGTTGAATCATATAAAAAGAGTGCAGAACAAAATGAATTTGCTACCAAAACTTATGTACAAACATGGTTATTATTCAACATGATCAGCGTGAAGGTTCATTTATTTATCATATCGGTGGACGAACTTTCTGTTATCCGAAGAATGTTTTCGGAACGAAGACGTAATATTCCTGCTGTTGAAAATAGGGTTGTTGAATAGATTTGCATTCTTCTTCTTGAACGTTGGTTCACCCGTCTTTAAATTTTCTATCCTATTTTTAAGCAACATCCTCAGTCATAAAATTTACGCCATATAATTGGCTCTGTTTCCAGTGATCTTCTGCAGCATTATTCCCATTTGCTTGAAAAACGAGTGAATAAAGCAGTGCATCTCACATTTGGAGGAAGTATTAGTTGTACCTCCCATGTTTCCGTGCCTACAGCTCAATTTAAAATCTTGAGGTGGCATCAGTAATTGTGCAGTTTCCCATCCCTCACCCCCCCTTCTTACAATTTGTCTGGTTGCTTAACAAATCGATCGGAGGTTGAATAAAAGGACCATCATACATTGCCCGCTCACTCAAGACGTCCCACGAGCTTTTTAAAATGAGCTCGACTTGTAACTGTTTCTGAACAAGAATGTAGAAAAAAAATTGAGCTGATAGTTCAGTCAATGTGTACAGTAATTGCCGTTGTAATGGAATATGACACTAGCGACTTACTGTGGATTTTGTTTTTGAACTTTTTAATTGCAATAAAAATTAAAATGTCAATTCAGAGACTCAGCTCCGGGGGTTGGCCAGGTCATATGTAGACTGTTGATGATAGACTTGGTAATTTTGAACAACGATCAAGTTACAAGGTGCCCGAACTGGTACCTCGTTCCAATAATTTCCGTACTATGTAATGAGAAGAGTTTAATAATCTGCACCATTTAACGACCAGATACCACACTATGCATTAAGCACTGCCACTCTTATATGGAATAATGATTGAAATACACTTCTGAAGTCTTAGTTGTATCATTAAAGTGAGAAAAATGTATAAACATCACTATATAGGAAGTGTTTCGTACATTTTGTCTTAGTATAATTCTGCGGCCGTGGTTGCCGTGTGGTCAGTGTCGCGAACTTTTCTGCCGACATTGCTTCCATGTGCTCTTGGGATTTTGACCCGATGTCAGCGGAGAACCAAGAAATAAATTTTGGTGGTGCACGTCGTCATTGCTGCGAAAGAAGCAATTTATGTAGTCTGGAACTACCACGTGGTCAAAACTAAAGATTAAGCTATATCAATCTTGTTTCTCGAATTTCAAAATGTTCAAGAATTGATATAAATTTTACTAAGGTACAAATTTGAAGATCATTTAACCTTTAGAATTTAGCTGATTCTAAGTCAAAATATCCCTTCCACTTTGCATTTTTAGGATTGAGGATAAAGTTTCTTTCCCCCTCTAGGAATACCGGGAGGTCCAAATGCGCCACATGTGATATTGTAAAACATTTTTAGTTACAAAGGGGAAATAGTAAGTGTTGCTGATTTTTAGTCAGTAATCATTCACGAGAAAGAAAGATCCTTATATTTGGCGCCATATCATATCACAATAATTTTTTCTGAATTCCTGGTTCCCATTTCTTATTGAATAACTTGCAAACTTTCAAATGTCCGTTTTGATTTTATGAGTATTGTGATTTTTTTTAATATGCGCACACATGGTTCTTTTTTAAGTAAATTTTAAAATTAAAAAATATGTTTTCTGGAGTTGATGTACAGTATTTCAGAAGTACCGAGAAAGTAAAATTTATATGATTGGGATGTTGAATAGAAATCCTGTAATAGTAACAATTATTAAATATATAACTTTTACTTGCTCAATTCGTAATTTTTTAATCAAAGCAAATTGCTAAATATAACTTATTCTGAAACAAGATTTTATTGTATCCATTGCTCAAGTACAGAGAAAGATTGATGAAGGATGTGGAGCAATATAGGCTAATATTCCTTAAGAATGAGAAAACTATTATGAAACTATTAATAAGGCGTTACAGAATAATTATTTGTCTATTAAAATAATTTTAGAATCTTTCAAAATTTATTCAAT
>BMAW01056158.1:440258-450840 GCA_019974015.1 Nephila pilipes
ATTGCACTGATGGGCGATTTGAGCAATTTCTTCGAAATTGTAGCCGTTTTTACACCGTAAAATATCAATTTTATCGCCAAAGGATCTCTTTGGGGTTTTCATATTTCTTTTTGTGCATAAGCATAATAGAAGCTTTAAAATAATATGTAAAATTGAAGCTATTGGAGTAATTTATTTTTATTCATTGTCTTTGCTTTTGTTGAGTCTGTGTCTTAGAAACCCGCTTACCTTTCTCTAAATGATATTTATTGTGAATAGTTCTACTTTTTTGAATATGTAGAGAAAAAAATTATTAGCACAAGTAAGAATGAAATAAGTACAGTGAATTTCAGTTTTTTTATTTGAATATTTTCTTCCTGTATACATTAATTTGATATTCTGTAAAATTTTGACTATAATATGCACTTTTCTTTTAGTATTTTGTTTCGTAAAAATGTGTGTACTTATTGTACTCCAGTAAAAATTTTAGTAAATGTTTTTCACTCGTCGAACACCGAATGTGCAACATCTGTAAGATATTATTTTAACACGCGTGCTTTATATTTGTTATTTTACGAAACAGGTGTTTTTTTTACACAAACTGGAATTTACACTACATCTCTCACACGCATTTGCTTAACAACAACTGTCTTAAAATAGCGATGGTTTTCGATTGTTTTTAGTACAAATATTTATAATTATTTTATTTTATTTATATTTTTAATAACGCCTTCAAGACGATCATACACAGCAGCATAAATATTAACAATTGTTAAATTTACCGAGTCTCACGGAATTTAAGTAACAAGTCGTCACTTTTCAGTGAATGAAGAAAATGTCCAGTTGGGGCGAAAAATAATAAAACTTTTTATTTCGTGTTTGTAAAGAAAAAGGCGAAGCGAGACTTACCACTTAGGTTTCAAGAGCTAGAATAAACTTTAATCGAGTGGGTAGTGTAAAAGAGACAATCGTTATGAAATTAGGCTGTTAGATATCGTGTTATGAAATTAGGTTGAAAACTCTAGAATTCAAAAAATCTCTTGCAAACACAATAGAATTCAAAGCTTCATATAAATGGGTAGTTTGTTTCATGAAACGACATGTTCTTTGTGTTCTTAGAAGAAATTCCATCGCGCAGCATCTTCCAAACGACCACGAAGATAAACTTCTGAGGTTCCAAAAGTTCGTGTTAAAATTTCGAAAGGAACATATGTATGAACTTTCACAGATTGGAAATGCTAATCAAACACTCCTGACTTTCGATATGCCCTACAATAGAACTGTATATGTAAAAAGTAAAAAAAAACTGTGTCAATTCGAAAAACTGGACACGAGAAGTCTTATTTCACTGTCAAGCTGGCATGTACCGCAAATGAAGGTAAAGTACCACCATACATCATTTTTTAAAATAAAACCCCTTCCAAAACTACAATTTCCGAAAAGTGCACATATTCATGTCCAAGAGAAGGGCTGGATGGATGAAGCCCTTACCACTGCTGTGTTGAAATGTGTTTGTGGCATCATCCATGTAGTGCACCTAAACCGCTTTCCGTTTTGGTGCTCGATTCGTTTCTGTGTCATCGGATGCTTTCCATTTAGAAGGAAATGCGATAAATAAAGTCGGATCTGGTTATTATTCCAGGTTTTATAACCCGAGTATTTCAACATTTAGACGTTTTCTGTCAATAAGTTAATGAAGGAAGTTATTCGTCTCAAACGGAATGCATGATTAAGTGACGGTAATCATACATACATTGCAGGTGGCCGTATGCTTTAACCGACTCTCTTAGACGTTGCAGAATGGGTGCTTTCGATATAGAATGAATTAGATCCGTCTATTAGTAAATAAGGCTTCCTCAATATTGTATTTAGAATTATTTGGATGGCAGGGAGGACGACATATTATGGGAGGATGTGCAGGCTTTGTTGATGATGAAGATATATATTAAGATGGCACCAATAATTATGACTGGGACGCAACAACAATAGATTAGTTGTGTTCTAGTGAAAGTGATTAAGACCGATAATTTGACAGTATAGTTTGTTTTGTGTTAAAATTTAAGTTTTATCGGTTGAATTTGACGTTTTCGTTTCTTTTTGTTAAGAATTTCAATTATGTTAATAAATACTTATGCTATTTAAAAATAAAATATTGAAAAGTTATGGTAGCGTTTTATATTCGAATTTTAAGTTTTTCTGAAAATTTAGTATAAAGTATGCGTATTTTACATGTGTGCGTATTATAGATAAGGTTTTATTGTATTCTCCACTGTTATGTTTCCTGTTTGGTTACTTTGCATGTAAATAAGCTTGTTTTGTTCATTCATTTGTTCAATTTAAAATATGAGTAGAGTTCTTACGCGTTTTTACATTCAATTAACACTTCGAATTCTTTTATGCAATGTTGTCGCGTAGTCTAATTTTAACAGTAGAATAAAAAAAAATGCAACATTTGTAAGCATTTTATGGTTTTAGTTAGCTTACTCTAGTGTTATAAAATACAAATCATAGAATTTGTAGTCAAAAAAAAAAAAAAAAATTAGTGAATGTATCTATAAAATTACTAACGTAAACTATTTAACATCAATTTTAGTTTATTGCGAAAACCAGCCTCGTTATTTCGCAAACTTCAATGTTTCTCGGCCCTAACGATACATCACACATGGCTGCCTCAATCGGCCATGCCGAACAACAATCGACGCAGAGTGCTCAATCAATCGCGTTTTACGAATTTCCCTCATTCGACGCTAATGAGTTTCGCGGCAGAGATTGCTGACAATGACGAATGTCTTTATTGCCCCCCACCAACCAACCTGGCTGTGATTTAAGCTGTATGAAATGATCGGATTGAAAATTCTTCTGTGAGGAATTCGATTGGCTCACGTGGCAAATGCGAGAAATCTTCCCCCAATTCCATTCTGTGATTAAACGAGAGATTACAGGAAAATCCATCGCAATACATCATATAAATGCTCTTCTTCCCTTAAAAGACTGCTTTCGCAACGATTTTTGTAAGGTATTAATAAAAAAATAAGCTTATTTTATGCCAAGTGTAATAGTTCTCACTTTTTAAAGTTAAAAGCACGGAAGTTATACAATAACTGAGGTATTTGTAATCTTTTCTATGTATTTATATGTAAAGAAAATCCATTTAACAACATAAATAAATAGGTATGAACAATTTTTATAACCAATAGCTGTACTTACATTTGTATATCATATATTTATTTATTACATTTATATCTTGAAAAATTTGTGAAGTAATTGTAAACATAATATTACATCACTGAGCATAGTAATGATTTCAAAAATTAAATTTAAAGAAAGCTTAGCTTTATTTTTAAATTTTATGATTAAAATTCTCCACATTTTTTATTCAGCACAACTTAAGAATTGTTAATGTTTATCAGAAAAAAATTACACTCTCCATGCATAGAAAATAACCTCATTTCATACAGTGCGAATTATTAACATTATATGCGTAGTTAAAATAGAATTTTGTAGAAATTGAACCAGATTCCTATAAAACGGCATTTCGAGAATCACGTATATATATATATATACACAGAGAGAGATTTTTCTCTATGATTTGACACACGTGCTTACAATTTTAAAACTCAATTTTCTTTGTGCTCTTATTGATCAGATCGTAATAAAGCAGTAGCAGAATAATGGTAACTGTCGCAAAGTGGTCGGTGTTATTTCCATCGATACGTGGATTCGTATCCTGATGCACCTAAAGGCCCTACATGTTGTGGGGCTGATAAGCGGGAAATATGTCGGGGTATCCAATCATCCCATGGGATTGTGTGGAAGTTTAGAGAGGGAAGTTCCAGGTCAAGTGTCGTCCTTGTCTCTTTACTTAGGCTCAAAATTACGAGGCCCATTTTGATTCCCTTTTAAGTTTTTACATCATGAGTTATTTTATGAAACATTGTTGTTTTACTCAAAACTAAAACAGATTGCTCGAACCATTTTACCATTTTCACATAGAACGTGTAAAAGAATCACCGTTTTTAAGGGGTAGTCTTTGGCTACACTAATTGCACGAAATTTCGAATTTATGGAATTACGAAAGTAGAAAATCATAACATATAGATACTTTGCGTGCGAAAATTCGCATTTTTTTATAACTATTTTAAATACTTAAAAATTTTAGGATAAAATAACATGCAATTTTTTATTTGGTCTTTCAAATAGGGAAATATAATGTCTAAGACGGAGTAAGACTTTCGAATAAGTTTTTGGGATAAAATTTCGTTACCAGCAAATGGTTAATTGGATTGGATTGCATTGGCTTTATTAACGTCGCACTAGAGGCAACACGAGGGTTATTGGCGAAAAGCATCATAATTTTAATTTTCGATGAAGTAGGAAGAACAACATCTGAACTGCCCACCCCTCTCTTCTAGCTTCCACACAATGACAATGCAAACGTTTGAAACAATCATTAGAAGTTAGAAGTTAAGAGAAGTTTTTCACATCACACATCCCCATAACTTCTAAAGTTTCAAACACAATTTTGCTACACTTTAAAATAGGGAGAATTTTGTGAATACGAAGTAATCACACTAAAGGAAAGGATATTCGTAGTGAGAAAAATTATTTTAAAAAACAAACGGACTACGTTGATTAAGATGAATATTCCATTGACATCATAATCTAACATCCATCGAGTTAATTTATGATGGTTTAATTTATATGAATACACGGCATTTACACAAAAGAATATCCCAACTTTAAAAAGATATTGTTTCAAAACTAAAGAAGCACAAACTTTTTGGACAATTTAAATAAAAAATAATATTTTTACAGTTCATGAAATTATAAATGTTTAATAAGAGCACCAACAAAAAATGAACGATATCCTGTCGATAAGAGAACCAACTCCAGATTCATCTTCTAACTTAGGAAAGAACCAAATCTCTAACATATACAAGTAAGTAAAGCCATTAACTTTAAAAAAAAATGAAATGAGCTGAAATCTTTCATGAGATGGCGCAAAAGAAATTAACCTTCCGCCAATCTTGTTTCACTTAAACGGTCTGTAGCCCTACAAGTGAACATTAATTTCGTTGACTTCACAGTTGTTATGTAACGTCGCTTAGTCGCTAAAAACCTTCTTAGATCTTGTTACAAAACCTCTTGAAGATGTACGAGTGATGAAATCAGTTCATCAAGAGGGATAATAGCAAATTATGAGTACACTGATGATGGAAAATATTGAGATGTCGAACACAGAAAGCAAAACTTAGATTAAACGAACAGATGGGAAACACAGCACTTATACAGAAAATCAACACAATAGGAAGAAATGCAATTCCGATCAGCAACACACATGCAAAGCAGAACTAATGAAAGTCAAGAACTTTTAATATTTTTAGCTAACCACCTTACTAACTCACAATATGTAGTAATCTCCAAAGTAATACTTGAGACGAACTCCGACTGCTTCCTCGGCAGATTCAGGTCGATTCTTGGCAGATTCTTTCAGCCAATTCCGATAGCTTCACTCACCTAGTTCCTAACAGATTCGCTGTTGCTTTGCACCTCTCCTTGTTTGGCCAGATGTGACATCACAGGGAATATTCAGGAAAAGTTCATAACTTTCTCCCTTATCAAAATATCGACAATATTACAATATTTTCATGAAAGCTTTAAGTAAATGATATATAAATAAGTAATATAATTACGAGCGTTTATTTGATTTTGAAATTCATTAAATTTTTATTTAAAAAAATTTAATTATTGAAAAAATTTATGAAATGAGCTGCAGAGCTTTGTATTTAATAAAATTTATTGAAAATACTCGTTATCCAATACACATATTTTTTTGAATGTATGTGCCTTACAATCAAATTTTTCCACATCGATATTAAAATTACTGATGCTCTTAAATCCTATATTGTAACCAACAGTTATTGTGAATTGTTTAAAATAAGAGGTTTATTTTAAGGCATTTATATTTTTTCTGATGTCACACTTTTCACGTCTTCCTCACTGCTTTCCAAGCTATTTTTCAAAGAAATTGCGATTGTTTCTCAATGTAGCACTGAGAAGTAACACAAGGGCTTTTGGATATGGAGCTCATGTGATTGAATCTTGATCAACTGACGAGGATGACACCTGAGCTAACACATCCTTCTCCAAACTTCCACACCACACCAATGAAAAGGCCTGGAACTCCCCAATCAGATTTAATGTGCCTCTACTCCATGACACGTCGTGTCTTCAGTGGCATCAAGGCTCGAACCCTCGACTAAAACAACACCGGCCGCATGTCCGCGACCTTGATTACTAATCTACCTCGTCCATTTACTTTCATAAGATCCCACATCATCAGCTGCAATTCAATAAAAGATTTTATATCGTCATTGGTATCTTTAGTGCACATATTCTCAGCTGCTTCTAAATATTCTTGCTTTTGAGCCCTGCCACTGATTTTGACAATTTCAACCCATTCATTTTCATCCTAAGTAATTTCACTGAGAAGACTAGAAACTAAAATTAGGAAACCTACTATCCACTAAACCTTGGTTACCATTAGTCTTTACCTTGATTTGCATTTCAACTTGCTAATACTGTTTTCTTTCCCCTATTGAAAACTGAGGCAACAACAAATGGATTTTGAACTCTATTACCGGAAGTATTATATTGATCGCACCATAGCTTGTTTCTTATTGTATTGTGTCCCTATTTCTCTACTGAAAAGCAGTCATTAAAAAAAGGGGGATTCATTTTTCATTTCATTTCTCCCTTATATCAATATTAAAATTCGTAGTTCTCTTCGGCTGGTTTGTATTTAGCTCTTTCGCTGAATCGTTGAATCTTCTAAACCTGGTGTAATTCGTTTGAGCGTGATTAGAAACATTTGAATTCAAATACCTTTCTCTGCCGTGAGTTCGATTTTCGATCCGTCGATTTGAGTTTACGTGATTTCCTTCATAACTTCCGTGACTGGCTGATTGATCATCGTGATGTCGATTGTAATTAGTGGATGCTGCAACTTTCCAACTTGATCTATCCTGCTCGAACTTTCGTGGCGATTCAAACTGACGAAATTGTTCTGAAGCTCTGAAATCTTGTTTTCCCCTAAAATGCGTATTAACTGGCTTTTGATTTAATGTTCTCCTGACGTCTTCATACTCTTCGAACTTTTCTGCTAATTCGGCTGGCGAATTTATCGTTGTCCATTCGTCTAGAAAATGTTGCTTAAGGTCTGTAGGAGCTGTACGTTTCATTTGATCTGAGATGATCAGTTTCCTTAATTCTTCAAAAGATTCGATTTTTAACCCTGATGTCCATCCATCAAAATATGTTGCAAGTTCGTGATAAAAATCGGTCCAAGTGTGGCTATAAACTTTTTGATGCGTGGTAAATAACTGGCGAAACTTTTCTGGCGTTAATTTAAATCTTTTTAGCAGAAGTTCTTTTACGTGGTCGTAGTCGTTTGCTATCTCCTCTGGTTCACGTGCGATGATGTGTGAAATTTCGGACGGTAAGAGTCCTAAAAGATATGAAACCCAATGTTCTTTTGAAATTGTTAATCGTTGCACTTGACGTTCGAATAAGACTAAATATAAGCTAATATCTTCTTTAACTTCATATTTATGGAGAAATTTGGATATTTCCTTGCCTAGTAATTTCGAATGGTTGGTTTCGTCAACCGTTGAGTATAATTTGAGTTGATTCTCTAATTTTAATCGCTCTAGCTCAATTTCATGTTGATCTTGTCGTCGTTTCTCTTCTATAGCAAGGGTTTCTAGACGCAACTTTTCTTCAAATTCTTGTTTTCGTTGTGCTTCGGCAAGTGTTTCAAGGCGCAACTTTTCTTCAATTTCTTCTTTTCGTAGTGTTTCAAGGCGCAATGTTTCTTCTTTTTCTTTTCGTTGCTCTATTATACTCGTAAACAAATTTTTAGTGAATTCCTCATCATATTCAGTATCTTTAGTGATTAAGTCCCTTAATTTCTTAACTGTCATTGAAGAATCAGGCTTTAGATCTAATTCTTTCGCTAGGATAAATATATCTTCCCGACGTCCTTTAGTGAGGTACGACATTTTAAAATTAATATGAGAATAGTTAAATAGAATCAATAAATTTGAAAATTTGTACTCTAATCGTTTTTGCGTAATAATAACAAAAGTGATTTTAAAATGAAACACGCTTATTATGGTGAATATCGTTTAATTAATTTGCTTAGATAAATGTATGTATATTAAAATATATATCGAACACAATAATTAATGTAAGGTTATTGAAATAATTTGTGAAAATAATATAAATAATATTGCAATATAATTTGTTAAAGTACACCTTTTTTAAAAAAAAAAAAGAATTATTTATCATATCAATCTGAAATCCCTTAGTTAAAATTTTCCACAGCACTAAAACTAAACATTGTGAAAGAATATAAGTAATTCAATTAGAACCAAAAAAATATTCAGACATACAGTGAAATAATCATAGAATAAAAAAAAAAAAAACAAAGTCATCTATTTTGAGAATACACTTTCAATTCGCTTAATTTAGAATTCAAGAATCTGCCAAACCTATTTTTTAAAAAGTAATAAGTTATCATTCATTGAGACTCAGTGAGACCAAACAGTTTTGGCGACACCGAAACTATCTCATGGGAAAAGGGAGAAAATATACACCATTGCCTGGGAAAGATTATTGTTTACGTTAACTGTGACTCGAAATCTACTTACTTATGCATTTATTCGTTTCTGGCGTGAGAACGCTGACTGATTTGATATCATGGCATATCAATTCACACATACGATAATAAAAAAAAAGACACTCCTAGATTTTGAACTTAAGATGACAATTTGAAAATATATATGTATAAAAATGCACTTGAAAAATAATACGTTTAATTTACTTTTCTTCAGATATTTCTTCTTATAATTAAAAAAAACATTACATGATGGCACTTCATTAGAATTAGATGATTGTCCGAAAAAATAAATGTTTTACAGTACCTGGAATCTTGCGATGAAACTTGCACATTAATATACGCTGGATTTTACATATATTTTAAAACAACGCTCTTTCAGCAATCGACGGCATTTACAAAGAGCTTAAACTAAACACACATTTAGATTATCAAAAGCACGAATAAATAACTTGATGCGAAGAAGCATTTGATGATAGAAAAACTGAGGTTCTACTTGTAGGCGGGACCCACTCGTCGTCGTAGGAAACTAATCGTGGAAATGGATGAGGCACACATTTTCTTTGTAGAAGATACGTTGTCACTGGACACTGGCTATTCTTGTTGTAGAGGCATACGTTGTCAGTGGATATTGGCTATTCTTGTTGTAGAGGCATACGTTGTCACTGGACACTGGCTATTCTTGCTGTAGAGGCATATGTTGTCACTAGCATCTGTGAAATTTTGTTGATCTCAGGGCGAGCATCAATTTTCTTTTCTTCTTGTAGTTCTCTCCCATTAATTTTGACACAATCCTGGTCCGATCACTCATACATTTTGAAGGAATCACTGCTGGAGCCGTCATAAATTTTGAAGTAATCCCGGACGAAATCCCCATAAATTTTGTAGAAACTGGGGTGATGGAGATTGTTCATCCCGAATCTACGATGGTTTGCTCTTACGCAATGGGCTGGTTGTCTAGGGGGGTAATTTCGGATTCCATGTAATGTTGTTGATGATATTCAAGGATGAAGCTTGCAGTAGCTTTACTTATTTATTAGGAGAGATGATGAAGAATGAAAAGTATTTACACTATTTATTACTATATGAAAAGTAAGTTGACCAGTTCATCGGAGCAAAATAGATGGCTGCCTCATTTAACCCATATTATCGATGGACGTTGGAACGCGCTCGGGCGTGGAAGTTTATTTCCGACGCGGGTAGCGAAGGAAAACAGAAGCGGAGAAAGTGGCGGCAAAAAAGAGCGCGAAAACGAGCGTCACTTAGTTTTATTCTCGGATAGGTGGCGCTGCATGAGCTTATCACATGACTCTTGATTCGTGGCGACATCTATTGAGTATCGGAGGAACTGGTTTTACAGTAGATTGAAAAAATAAAATTAATTGCTTAATAATTAGATGGAAAATCCTACATATATATATATATGTAGAATTTTCCAGCTAATTATTAAAGAATTAATTTTATTCTTGAATGTACTGTAAAACCAGTTCCTCCGATACTCGATAGATGGCACCACGAATCAGAGTCATGTGTTAGCTCATGCAGCGCCACCTATTCCAGAACGAAACTGAGTGACACTTCGTTCTCGCTCTCTCTTTCCCCTACATTTCCACTTTTCTTCTCCTTCGCATTACCCGCGTCGGAAGTAAACTTTAAAGGCCCTTGTGCGTTCCAGAGCCCTTCGCCATTATGGCAGTCATGTATTTTGCTCCGATGAACTGGTCAACTCGTCATCATCTATTGTAAATATTTTTTACTCTTCATCATATCTCCTAATAAACAAGTAAAGCTACTGCGAGCCTCATCATTGAATTTCTACAAAAACCACAAATTGGAATCCGGTAATGGAATTACCCCCTAGACAGCCCTTTGCAAACCATCGTAGATTCGGGATGTACAATATCATCAACCTACATTCCACACACA
>BMAW01056168.1:0-10304 GCA_019974015.1 Nephila pilipes
AAGTTACGTAATACCTCCCAAAGGCCTGGATGCAAGCTGCCACACGACGGGCATAGACGTGTAGCCCTGATAGATGATTTCCCAAGTGTCATCATTCCTGGAGCGATGCAAGCCTTCCCATTCATCATTTCCCAAACAGGCTCTGCGTCCTTGACCGTGGTTCAAAATTACGAGGTCCGTCGCCAATAGCCCCTCGTTGTGCTTCTAGTGCTGACGTTAATAAAAACTAAACTAAATAAACTAAACTAAACCCAAACAGGCTCGATTGGATAAGAGATCTGGCTGCCAAAATTGAAAACTCATCTTAAAATGAATGCTCTGTGTATCTAATTGCAAATGGCATTATAATGGCAGCACAGATATTTTTAATGCTCATAAAGATGTTTGAGAATAATAATTTTCAAATTTAATGAAATCAGTTTCCTAAGCTCTTTATTACCAGAAATATTCCGCAAGAGGTTATATTTCAATACTTTGGCTTTTTTTTATTTGCAGAATAAATTTGATCTATAAATACAGCATTAGGTTTCACATTTCATTTTTACTATGTAACCCTTTTTAAATATTTCTTTTCCCGTTACCCTTCCAAAAATGTTCAAAAGAAATATATTCATACATTAATTTATAAATAAACATGAAATGATCTTTAACAATATCTTGAATATGAAATAAAAAATTCTATCTTGCAGGATGAATAGCATTCAAATACAAATTTCCATAACTATAAATACCACTAAACGGAATAATATGGATGGATTTAATTAAAATAATTTAATCAAATAACCGTTATATGTAAACACACTCAAAAAGCAATGTTAATTTTTACGGATATCATATATATATATATATATATATATATATATATATATATATATATAGAGAGAGAGAGAGAGAGAGAGAGAGAGAATAGATAGATATTTTATAGTAATTTAAAAATTTGGTAATAAAGTAAATACCGGTTTTATTTTACCAAGATAGTTTATTCCTTTTTGCCGAGAGAGGCAACAAGTATTCATAAGGCAGGAGACGCAGCCCCGCCTTCTAGATTACATCAGAAGAGAGCATTTGTTACCATGCAAGTTGATTTATATTGGTGGTTTTCTGGGATATTTCTTAGTCACGTGGTACTCATATGGTACAAGATGAAGGGATTCTGATAGATTAACAGGACGTCTATCAATCTAGTTGGGATTATTTCCGACATATGACGATGCTAAAGTTGATTCAACAGATTTTATGAGCGCGTGATCTTATAAATTAAAGGACCATTTGGAATTGTAACAGAAAATAGGAATGAACTCTTTCTTTTTCTTGCGTTAGAAAAAGGGAAAATTAAGAAATTAAAAAAGTTTTTAGTGAAATTATTACAAATTTAAGTTGAAGCATTATATATATATATACATAATGATTTCTCCTAAAGCCCTATCCATATTATTTTCTTCTACAGTCATCTAAGTAATCAATACTTTCAAAACTCCAATCCAAGATATGTAAGAGAAGAACAACGCACTTCATTATCTATCTAAGAAGATGCAAGACATCTTTCTCTCGAATTCCTCTAATTCGGTTAATCCTAGTTTATGTTCAAATGATAAAGCCTTGGCTTACCAAATTACTCATTCCGATTCAAACATTTCTCTGTTATAGCAGATTCGGCTGTTATTATTCAAATCAAGAGTCATTTCCAACTAATTTCACTGTAAACGATTAATTACGATGACCCACTCCATTCTATAACATCTATCATCATGCCGTTATCTTCTATCTCCCTCTTTCTTTCCTTTCAATTATATTTCGCCTATATATCGCTATCTCTAATTCAATTTAGTACACTTTTTATCTTCTTCTAATTTACTTAATCACATTTCTTTTGAAAAACAAGGAATTGTAAATTTATGCAATTCAAATTACAAAACAGTACTCCGAGATTAATGAAGAGAAAATTGCGAATAGCCCAACATCACTCAGTATTTCAACCATATTCTTGGTTTTCATTTTAAAAGTATTCTGCATTTAAAAAAATGCATCTGTGTCTGGCACAATTCTGAAATGAAATATTTGCTTTACCCATTTTATTCCGTCCCCAAAGACGGTTCCTAAATAAATGGAAAAAATAATTAGCTTCCGATTTGTTCATATAATTACAAGGTCTACAGTTTTTCTTCTAGGAGAGACATTTAGAGTGCCGATCGTTTAAACGATTTTTTGTGATCATGGGAAAGTAACCATGAATGAGGTAAAATTTTACAAACAGGCACAATTGTATAGTAAGTAAAAGAAGCGTATTACAAAACAAGTTGAAAACCGTTACATGAAAAAGAAGTAATAAACCCTCTTTCAAAGAAGAAAAAGAAGAAAGGATACTTAAACGGTCTGAAAGGATTTTTTTCTTGAAGATAATTTTACCGGAGGAGTGCTGGGAAGAATAGTTACTGCTGTTTTTGCCTTATATCAAAGAAGCCGATCAAACTCGGAACATATTTTCAGACAGCAAATTGTTCCAATTTTCTTGAAAGTACGTGATGTTGTCATACGCCTTCATTTATGATGCAGCACTTTTAAAAATTTAGGAACATTCAAAAAAAAAAAGCGCAATTTTTCATTTGAATACGTGAAGTTCAACGCTCATTTAGCATTACAGTATAGGAGACGAAATTTAGACCAGAAAAAAGGGAATTGATTCAGATAGATTGGATTGGATTGGTTGGTTTTTTTTAACGTCGCACTAGAAGTAACACGAGGGCTATTGGCGACAGACCTAGTAATTTTGAGCCTCGGTCAAGTGACAAGGGCGACACCCGTGCTGAACGATTTGGAAGTGTATTAATTTCAATTTCAAAGTCCATTGCATTGATGTTTATATATTTGTTTCTAGAATATTTTCTGAGCTTTCATTCCCTTTCAAACTCAATTTCTTATGAATTATATTTTCAGAATCGCATTTTACTTTTACATTAGAATCATTCTGTACATGTACTTACATCAAGTGACGTAGCATATGATTTTCAGACAAAAAACAAGGTATTTGGTTCATTATAAATATGTCAGTTTATAACAGATGATACTTACAAAACTTAACACGATGGGCAAAAATATTTTACTTGAATCTTGATTTAGATAGATTTCATTTTACAATGAGATTTTGGGACATGCGGACAAAGCTGAAATGAAACACGTGAATTTTTGACGCAGTCATTCGTGATCTTACATTTCAAATAAAAAAAAAATATATCATTACGCTTTTTATCTAAGAAATAAGGATAAAAATCTTAATAGCAGATGATTTTTTATGGGGAAAATGACTGTAATTCTTTTCAAAATATGCACGCTGCTGATGTACCTCGTGCTTCAAAAGCTAGTTACCAAAGTAAAAAGCTGTTAAGGCTGTCGACTCATGTCACAGAACCCGATCGAAACTTAGAACACGTTTACGGACAGAAAATTGTTCCAATTTTCAAGAACATTTTTGACTATGTGACATTGGGCTATTCGCGGTTTCTCTTCACTAACCTTGGGGACTTTCAATTGAGATTGATTGCTTTCGCTAAACAACCTTTGCCCAACCAAAAATGAAACTTGATGAAGAATGTAATATGCAAAGCAGTTAGGAATGAAGTGAAGCGGTTAAATTAAGAAGTATATAAACTCCATCTGAAGGAGTAGAGTATCGGAAGGAGGATCAGAGAGGCGTTGTAGTGAGAGGAGGTGGAATCCAAATGCTATAGTATTGAAAGGCAGATTTATAGATTAGCGTTGAGGTCCAAGTGTAAACCACTCGGATTGAGAATTGTTCTAGTGTTTTCAGCAGTTGTTCCAGATTCAGAGTTGCAGTTGGTAAGAAGCTGTTAGATTATTATTGGTGGGTTGAATTAAAGTGTTAATAAACTTAACCTGGAGAGCACTATTATTAATGTCATAGTAGATATATATTAATAAATGTTGAAAGCTGTTTTGGAGGTTCTGTAATTATTGGTGTCGTATTGTTTAATATTAGATATTAGTGATGGCACAAGATAACGCCCCGGTCGACCGGGTGTTACAACTATGTAACACGTGCATCCGTCTATGATGCAGTACTCTTAAAATATAGAAACATTCGAAAAACATGCTTTTTTTTTCACTTGAACATGCATGCTAAGTTCCAAAGCTTTTTAGAATTGAAATATAGAAGACGAAACAGTAACACATATTACTTCATAAAAAAAAGGAACTGATTTCAGGCAGAAGTGAGCAGTATTACGGAATATGCTATTCTCTGTTGGATTGTGTCTTCAGAATATAAAATTAAAGTTAGAGTGTTTGGTTATCGGAAAAAGGGTTAGAAAGTTTAATCGTATCCTTTAATATTACTAAAGCAACCAATTTTTTTTTACAATGAAAAAGAGGACGAAAAAATTTAAGAAAAATAATTCGATATAAAAACCAACGTTTTTAAAAACAACGTTTTTATATGGTGGCAAAGTTTATTAGAGAAAATTATTGAAATATTAGTTAAAACTGTTGGTTATTTTTAACTTTAAAATTTACTTAAAAAAGAGACATTTGTGAGCGTATTAAAAAATTCATAATACTCATAAAATCAAAACATGCATTTGAAAGTTTGTAAGCCATTCTATTAAAAAAAAAAAAATGGGAACCAGAATTCAGAAAAAATTATTGTGATAAGACATGGTGCCAAATATTGGAAACTTTCTTTCTTGCTCATGATTATTGACTAAAAGTCAGCAACCCTTACTATCTCGGAGATAGTAAAGGGAGATAGTATCTCCCCTTTGTGAGTACAATAGTTTTACGAGGCGTCTTGTGGTGTGGGGAGTGCCCGGTGTTCCCAGAGGGGGAAAGAAGTTTTTTCCTCAATCCTAAAAGCGCCTAGAGGAAAGAATATTTTGACTTATTAAAATTATTGAAATATTAGTTAAAACTTGTCGCAAACGTCTAAATATTGCATTGTTAGGCGAGTACGAACGATTCCCGAAATTTCAAATCTCTAGCTTGATGGGAAGTTGGTTAAATTAACGATCGAAAATTTGATGACACACACACACACTCACACACTCACACACACACACACCAAGTGAAATTCAGAAAAACGTTGTAAAAAATCTTTCCTCTGCGACATTAGTTCCAGGATGGCACAACGCAAATTCAACAAGAATAACTATATTTTCATATGAAATGCATTAATTTTTGAAATGGCTAAAGATTTCTACCCATCTTTTATCAATTTCAACATGTTGATTTTCCCATTGTTCTAATTTTTCAGAATTTAGATGTACATTCAGTCTTTTAATTTCTTCAAACAGACAATTGTCATCAATTTTAATATCAAATATTTCTTTCGATAAAAACTCAATATAATTTTCATTATCTGCCAAATTTACTTGCTATGAAGTCAGAAAACTCCTTTGAAAACTGTTATTTCCTGTGATATTTGTTTCAGACCCTTCTTTGTCATATTTTGTAACATGTTTGGTAAAAGTTCTGCATTTCTTTGGGGCACTTTTCAATTATGCTCAGATTTAATTCCTATAAGTTTGACAATTTTCTTTTTATTTTTAAAGGAATAAATTTTTCTTCAAATCATGATTTATATTTAAGGATAAAATCTTTCAAAATAAGACTGATTTCTGTAGCTGAAATATGTTCACCTTCGATCCTTTGAATCGTTCTGTGGATTATTTACAAAATTCATTAATATCTCCAATGTAAATACATCGAATGTTCATAATTGAAAAAGATTCAAGAATTTTTGGACATTTGTCTAAGCTTAAAAAAACGAACGGAGAGACTCAAATAATTCTAAAACACGCTCTATAGCAGGTATTAGAGCGAGTCATCTCACTTTTGAATTTCCCAAAAGTTTTTTGTATTCAACATTTTCGTCACAGTTTGGCGCGGCATCTCTGAATACAGAGTTTATCAGATTAATTTTAAGATATCGAAAAGGTGGATAAGAAGGATGGAACTTTTCAAGAAAGGACAGAACCTACAAAAGGAAGATTATCCTCCCTAAAGGAGAACGATTGGTCACCTTAATATTACGCGAAGACATCATTAAAAAAATATCTATAAATCAGAGAAACACGCAGTTTACACATTTATAATCACCATTATGGGGTATTTGGAACGACATGTAAAAAGTAGCTTAAAATATTGACAGTAAAAGGTGCTGTTGCTACTTCTGGGGGAGGGGAAGTTTGGGGAGGGAAAGAAGTAATAATTGTGATATCATACTTTTAATTTAAGATGTTTTACAGCCAGAAATACTCATTACAGTTATCTTCATATTCCAGTAGTACTGAATGAAGTCACGATTTACATCTGAACACGGCAGTATGGAACACAATATCACCTTGAATGACTGCTACCTCCTACTGTATCATGTCTTTCAATGCTGATAATATGACTAGGGTTTTTTCAACAGTGCCACGGTTTTCATGTCTGATTCACGTCGTATGGCATCAAATGATGAATTTGCATTAGATGTAATTAATTACCATATGCATTTTGAAATCACAATAATATCGTGCTCCATTATTAATTTAGCAGGGGAAAAATGTGCATGCTATGTTCAATAATGTTTTTATTTCCTAATTTTGCGTTGTGCGTTCGAATGCATAATCTGTACAAGAATAGAATTATCATGTCTGCATGGAACTGTCTACCGTCTTTTGTCGAAATTTTGAACTATTTTTATACATGAGTTACCATGTTGTCGTTTTGAGAAAATTGCATCAAAAAAATTTGAGAGAATATGAAGTAAAGGATACAAGGTGTTAGGCTCAGTACATTGACATTATAATGCATTGTAATTATAATAATTACGAGTTTAATATTTTATCGTCTGTTTTTATTTTAATATCCGAACAGAATATTATCGTCTACTTTAATAATTTATCATTTGCTCTTATTTTAATATTCAATTTAATAACTTTTATGGCAGAATCGTCTGCTTTTATTCTTTCTGTTACTAAAATTGGCAATGTTTTTGTGCTTTAGATTGTTTTGCTTGTGAAAATAAATATACAATAGGAATTTGAAAATGGTATTTTCATATCTTTACAGTTATTACTTCTGTGGATGGGGCTTGGAAGTACGCTTGCTTTACGCTAGTACTTATTCATTTTGGTGAACCGGAGATATAGATTGGGAAGGTAACAGCTACCCAATATAAAAATTCTAAAACTTCACCGTCAAATGAGCTCGTTACCAACAAAGGTGAAAGCCTTTTTAACTCTAATAAATCTTTGAAAAACATTAGTACATACTAAAGTGAAATTAGCAATGCCACTTTCATTTTTATCCTCCATATTGTTCTACTTCCCATACTACGAAGGATAGAAATCTGCAAGCTATATGTTTCTCCAATTTATAGATCTTTTTTTTATCACCTTTTACTTTCGCAAGAAGCTTTTGAAAGACCCAGGACATGTGAAACGCAAATGAAGACATGTCACGAAATTTTATTTATCAACGAATACGATTCTTATTTAAATATTTTTTCTAAGTTTGTGCATCAATTAATTTTATGATCACAGTAAAAAAAAATTCAGTTTAAAATAACGTACGAATAAAAATACTATTCATCTCGTGTTTATTTCCAACGTCATGTTGAATTTTTTTTCTATTAAAATATTTTTGTATTTCATGAATTTTCTGGGAAAATATGAAGGATTTCTGTACAATCAGTTCGATGACGCACGTGCAGAATTATTTTTTTAGAAAGTTCTAGAGAAACAAAGTATAAACAAATATATTTACAATGAAAAAGACACGAAAGTGCGGATTCAATGCCAAATATGTCACGGAAAAAAAATACCTACTTTGAAACTACTGAATTTCATTTCCAGCTTTTATATTCATAATACTAACTAAAATAATTGTTTCATAAGAAATTCGTACCTTTTAATTATTTTCATTTCTTATACAAAAATACATTATTTTTTTTTAAAAAAAGATACAATATAAACAATATGCCCTTCCTTCTCAGAATAAAGCTTCTCTTGCATTTTAATTTTTATTTGAATTTTCTCTTCATTTAAAAAAATATATATGTATGTTCTGGTTTGAATGCAAAATTATTCTCAAAAATAAGCAATAAATATGTACTTGTAGAACAAAATCCGAAATAAAAACTTTCTCAAAATATCGTTTGGTAGTAGATATTTTCTATTTTTTTTTATACAATTGTTAATAATTATATTTGCTGGAATGAAAATCCTTTGCTTTTTTTTATATAGCAAACTGTTTTTGTAACTGTAATGTGTTAGAAAAATTGATGAAAGCTAGAATTCGGCAGTTCGAATTGTCGATTGTAGTTTGTTATATTATCTTTGCCCCCCCCCCTAATTTGGCGTCTCTCTTCTCTCTTATGTTATAGTAGTCTATTCTGACTCCAGTTGTGATATCACTTTAGTTATTTCATCAAATCGGTCTCTTTATTCATAAAATTCTTGGAACTAATATTGATTTAGTGGAACTCCTGCAGCAATTAGCAATATTTAATGAATGGGTTATCACGAATTATATTTTATTATTTGTAACAATAATTTATATTAATAGTAATGGTCTACGTGGACAAATTGAGTGCTTTAGTCTTTCAGTCTGTTTGAATCATTTTGAAACAACTAAATTAAGACATATGGGATTTTTGTTGACATAATATGTACCCGAATTTCTCTATCGAGACAATTTTCACGCTATTAATGGATACTTTTTTTCCAAAGCCTTTTTATTTGCGTTAGTAAATTTATTTTAATAATTTACTTCATATTTAACAGGATCAATTATTCAAGAGTAAATTTCCTTTATAATCTTAAGGCTCCCATCTACCTGCCATTTTGATTTCGTGGACGTAATGTTAATCCAATGGAATTTCGACTTTAATTCTCACATTTTTACTGTTTGATCTACTTGTGAGCAATAAAGTGCATCTGAAAGAGCAAAAAATAATATATGCTTCTGTGGAATTACTTTTTCCTCCGATTTTTAATAATATTTTAAAATATTTTCTTAAAGACCGGAAAACTCACAAACGAATCATTAAAATAAGGGTACAAATATTTTTTAATGTTTGAGGTGAAATATAATTACGCAGAAACCTTCATTAATTTTTGCTCTTTCGGATTCACTTTCTTGCATTTAAGTAGACAAAATAATACAAATTTGAAGACGGTAATAGAAATTCCATAGGATTAACATTGCATTCACGAAATCAAAATGGCCTGTAGCCGAGAGCCTTAATTAAACCTTTCCTCACTATATTTGAAAAGTTTTCCAATGATAGAAAAAGGAGCACATTAACTGAAAATGATTTTAAAAATGGAGTTATATCTGGATTATTATTTATGAAACATTTTAGAGCAACTAATTGTTGAAATAATTTTTTTTTCAAATAACAGAATTATATTTTCTGGAGTCGTGAACTAATAAAGGCTCGAAATTGATTCTTTGATGTTGATTGGTTCTAGAATTGTCTTACTAATGAGATAACTGTGAGGTTTTTTTTATCGATACTCTTTATATGAATATCAATGCATATTTGTTATCACCACACTTTCAGTAAATTAAACCTTTGCTCAATTTATATGATTAAAATAATCAAACAACTAAATTAAAAAATTTGTATTAAACTTTTACCTTTGATCATTTCATGTTTCACTAGGAAATTCGACTTGGATATTACAAAAGAGGCACTTTATTCCTTTTTTTTTTAATGAAAACTAGAATTATACAATCGGATAATAGGAAAATGTTTAATAAAATGCCTTTTAAACGTCAAATTATGTAATACTTTTATACGTCACTAACCCAGTAGTTGTGTTTGACAACAGAAC
The DNA here is from genome assembly GCA_019974015.1 of Nephila pilipes. Taxonomy (NCBI): domain Eukaryota; kingdom Metazoa; phylum Arthropoda; class Arachnida; order Araneae; family Nephilidae; genus Nephila; species Nephila pilipes. The sequence continues at coordinate 9,837 of BMAW01056168.1, forward strand.
AATGGGAAAGAAATAGTTGGAAAAGGAACTTACAATTACAGTATCATATGAAATCAAATGCACTTAAGAAATTAAGTCTTTTAAAAGTAAAGAAATTTCTGGTGGTAGACTGCTTTTCTATCGAGTGTGTTACATGATATATTCGCGAACTTTCCCTTAACTTACATCTGAAATTTCTTTCTCACTTTATATTCAAGTTTCCGACACCTTTTCAACTAAATGAAACGTAGTTACGCAAATAAGCCTTAAAAGTGCAGTGAATAGATATAATCAAGTCGCATCCAAGCAACAGTGAACTGAATATGAAGATAGAAAGTTGTGATAGTAGAAAGGTTAAGGAAATAGAAAAATTACGACAGAAGAAAGATAGTAAGAATGTGAAGGCTTTTAATGGTGGGCGGGAGTTACTTGCGTGTCTGTGGGATCTATCCCGACTCAGACCCGACGTTATCTGAGTCGGAATAGATC
>BMAW01056169.1:4352-57269 GCA_019974015.1 Nephila pilipes
ATTGACAAATTTAACTAATATATTGACAAATTTATTGACAAATTTAACTAATATATTGACAAATTTAACTAATATATTGACAAATTTAATTAATATACTGAAAAAATACTGTTAAATAGCTCAAATAACCGAGTACTCAAGAAACTTTCAGATCTGTTAACGACTTAAATTATTATCAATAATGTATTAATGATTCAACTTATTTGACGAAATGTCAAATAGATTAAGAAAACTCAAAACATTTGTAATTTCCGTTATATAAAAATTGGAATCAAAACTTCAGAAATAACTCTTATTGTTGAATTCTATAAATACTTATAACGTGTAAAATCAATCGATAAAGTCATTTTTTCTTCGCTTCACTGAAAAGTGTCACGAAGTATGAATGAATAAATCTCTATTTAAACATAAGAAATATTTTCAAAAATTCTTCTCTATTACTGAATATGAATCTGTGAATAATGAGTGGTAAGTTCCAAAGGCAATTAAAAGATGATTATTTCTGAGCAGCATGAATTTTCCCTCAAAATTATTTACCCTCGGAGAAGCAATTTGGGACACTGGGGCGTATTAGGCTAATTGTTTTGATACTGTAAGATTTGGGATAATTTTTGAACAATTTTTAATTCATATTTTTGATGAACCGAATGCAACATTTACAAAATGCTTCTTCGAAAATTCTGTTCTAAAACGAAAAATTCTTTAGAGTTTAACGAAAGAAAAACCAAGTACAACAACTTTTAGGATATTTTTAATCTAACTTTTAATTTCTTTTTGCCAGAGTAATACATGTAATACGAACTTCCACTTCTCTTCTAATTTTTCATAATTTGTAAAGATAATGAATTAGGCTTCTCAAATATGAATAGCGTGATCAATGCTAGATTGAAATTATTAAGATATTTCCCATTATTCTCTTTGATTATACAGAAACGCTTTTTTATTCCAAAATTAATATTAAAATCTTATTTTTAAACAAAAAGAAAACCAGTTTATTACGAAAATTATTTTTGAAGAATCGAAAAAGAGTGAAATACACATTAAAATTTACAAAAAAGAGTACTTTTAATGTAAATGTGTATTAACTCATACGTATCAAGGCTGTGAAAAAAAAACTGAACGTAATCTTATCTCTGATATTTGGAACTTTCCGAGGAACATCTATAAATATCAGTAACAAATAAAGAAAATGGTTTATAGAAATTGGGAAAGTTAGCTCATATTACGGAAGAAAGAAACAGTGAAACAAAGAAGCACTTTAAATATACTTTGTTTTAGATTTGTGTACATTCCACTCTTTCAAACACAAATTTATTTTGAACAATAAAAGTACTTTGTATTATATTTTCATTCCGATTTTTCAATAATTTTTTCATTAAATGTATAGTATCGAAATGTTGGGTATAATCAGTGCAATCTCTTTCTGAAGTTTCTTTTTACTCCTACGGATATGCGCTAAAGACCTGTTATTTAAAATTATCATTTTGATAAGAAACGGTTAGATGTTTCAGAGAATTTTATATGCACATTCGAAAAAGATAAATTACTTTTAAATTCAATCGTTTTAAATGAAGTATGAATTATTTTAAGTTAAATCGTTTTAAATTAAGTATGAATTATTTTAAGTTAAATCGTTTCAATCTGCAAATGATTGCGCTACTGAATATTGCTAACATTTTCCATTAATATTTTGATTTCGATAAAGAGAATTTACTTCTGACGGTACTGCGTTAAAAAGCTATTTCCAGAAAATAGAAAAAAGCTTCTGTAGATACAAAATGATTTTAACTTTTTATAATTTATGTTAAGAAATCGTTGAAATATTCAATGATTTCTAAAATTTGTAGGAGGGATTCAGATATCAAGCGATTTCGGGGAAAAAATAATACTCCATTTTTTGCGCATGGGATCTTCTTATTATGTTGGTTTTTCAATGCAAATTAAAATCCTCAAAAATTTAAAATCGAAACAAAATCTCGAGATTAAATAAAAGTCAAAATATTTGGATTAGTTTCAATTATTTAATTCCTCTTAAAAAATAATTTTCGAATGGCGATTTTTTTTCCTGAAGAAGTATAACTAAAATAAATGTTCACTCGAATTACGTGCCTATTAGTTTTATTATATTTTTAAAATGATATTCCTGTTAATGTATTGTTCGAAGACATCGTTATGAAACAGTCGCAGAGTGCAACAAAAGGTAAAGAAAGGAAAGGTATTTCCAGTAATATTCGATGGATTCGTATCTCTACTGATCATCAGACAACCCTTCCTTTACATTAGCAATACAAAAAGGATTCATTGTTATCATCTCATTTGATGCCCAGAGTTTTTATAAGTAGGAAGGTAGCAGATTTGATTTCATTCAGTAATTTTCTCTCTTCATTTCAATCTCAATGAATCTTCTTCCAAATTAGAGTATCTGGAAATAATCACGTGACATTTTTTATTAATAACAAGAGATTTCATAGAATACAAAATAAGGGGTATTTCTTGGAATTTTCTTCTTAAAGGTTCATCTCATAATTCATTTCCAGTTTAAAATATTTTGCTCTTTAAGACATCCGAGATCTTAACAAAGAAACCGAATTCAAAAACTACTTTTCGTGTACAAAAATGGCCTGCTTAACGAACGTATTTTATAAGTTATTCTAAAAGTTCCAAAAATACTGTGGATACTTTAAAAAAATCTACAATTGAATCTATTTTGGATCAGGCTTTCAAACTGTTATAGAATACAATAAAAATGTACTAACATATTCTAGAGTTTGATGTTATATTAGAGATCGAATCATCAGACTCTTAAACAAGAGTTGTTTTCATAGCTTCTTTATAAACACTTAAGAAATTTTACTTGAGTGTATACGTAGGGGAGATGAATTGTTGTTGCAACTGAGCTAATGACTACATTGAACGAATTCGGAATTCAACTGGGTTACTTTAAAAAATCTCCCATAAGAAGCTCACTCCTCTGTTCTCACCTTATTTCAATTAACGTCTCTATTAGCTTTCTTTTATAATTTGATTGAAATAAGCTCTTTTAGGAAAATCTTGTAAAAATAGAACAGAATCAAATCACATACAAAGTAGAACAATCCACAATGGTAGTATAATCAGGCAAATGAAATGAAATGGTTACAAATGAAAATCAATCAATAAGATATAACATTTTCCTATTTTAAAGCTCGGAAGTCAATTAATAGAAAATAAATTTCAGTTCTGTTTTTCGAAATGTAAATAAAATTTTAGTAACCAAGTCTCAATCACTGTTTTGAATCTTATTGATGCATACTACAATAGTTTGTCCATAAACTTAAGATTGTTGGATAATACAAAACTTCTCTAGGGGTATTATACAATTTTTTTTCATTTTCTGTATTTATCTTTTGGGATGGGATTTTAGATCCGGAATGTAATTTAAAAAAATCCAAAACATTTTAATAAAATATGTTTTTGCAAGTGTTTTTAATTCATGACACCACATATATTAACTTTGCTTAGGGATCTAATATATCAGCTCACAAAAAAAGTTCCTTTCTGAAAAATCCAGATTAATAGTTTTGTAAAATTATATTTCTATCAAAAGAAACATAATTCATCGTTATCTCTATAGGGCCATAAATATTAAACTATCATCAAACATTTCTTACTATATCATTAATAATTCTTCTTACATTTCAGGATATTTTCAAACTTGTATTCTTTCTCACTGAATAAGACAAACATAGATTTATCACTTTCAATTATAGAGGAAGTATACTTTGTTAGTAAATAATATATATAATAATAATAGAAAAATTCTCATGTTTATATTTTTCTTTACTCGTTCATAAAACATATTTCCCGAAATAAAATTGAAAAAAAACCAGTGTTTATAGCTGAAAGGATACGAATGCTCTAAATTATGAATTTATTCTAAAAATTCAAATTTAATTATACAGTAGGAATAATTGTTACTTGTCCTATTCTAATTTTGCGCATCCTATGAATTCTTCTGTACATTCGGTACAGATTACCTCAAGTTTATTTTGCAAAAAGACTCCTTTCAAATGACGCAATGGATTGGAAATGATGTGGCAAATGCTGAGGAAATCAAACCACATCACTCAATCGATAAATAGTTGCGTAGTTATCATACATTTATCTCTCAAATTAAAGTAAGCATAATTTTAAACATTTTAATGATAATCACAAATTTATTGTTAAGTTTGAGTGAGTTCTATTCATTATTATATTCTCATTATTTTTAACACAAAATAACAAAATAGGTACTTAATAATATGCATTGCATGCAAAGAGTTTATTGCGTTATTATTTATTTGTATTTAAGAATAGCAAGAAATCTATCATTTGTATTTCAGTTCATGTTGGTGAAATACGTTGACTGAAAACCATTAGGCTGGACAGTTTTCAAATGTAAATAAATATTAATAACAGCATGACTAAAATTAAATTATTGATACTCACGAACTGATTTTTCAGCATTTTTTTAAAAAATATTGATTGTCGCGTATTTTATTTGTATTCAATGATTATTTCTTTATCAAAATTCTTAGTCACTGGATTGAAAATGGAAAACATGTTAACTAGAAATTGTCTTTGATTCATTTTTGGAACTATTCATGGAATGAATTTATACAAAATACTTCCCCAGGGTATCACACCGTATTATTTTAAAAAGTTAACACATTTGAAAAATAGTATTTGATAATGTAGTTAAAACAGGATCAAACTATTTCAATTCAATGCGAATAATTTAAATAAATTACAACACAATAATATGAGATTATGTATTTTCATTTTTCCAAATGAACACGATTAAATTTCCGCTTATCCAAGTACTGAAAATCCTTCCAAAGGCCTTTAGAAGTGACGAAGAAATACAGAGGGAGGGGAGTAACTTATATGGAATTACTACTGTGTAATTGAAATAAAATAATTGTTTTGCGATTGTAAAAAGTCTATTTTATGTTGCAGAATAGGAAAAAGTCACAGCTAAATGTTATATTTAAAGGATTTCTTATATTAAATAACATGTTCGAATTTAATTGCACATTTAATCTATAGAAATACAGATTCTTTATTCTAAAAAGGCCCTCAATCTCAAATTACATCACATTTGAACGAAAAACATGAATTGCATTAATTTTTTAAATGTGATGAAACCGACATTTTTTTTTAATTTGCGTGTAATTTAGTAAAACAATGAAATTTAAAAACATAAAAAAGAATAAAGAACAGCTCTATATATTTTGGACAGATGTTAAACAACAAAAACTTTAATAATTTAATCAACAATGCCTCAAAAGTTTTACTACCACATTTCGGACAGTTAATGACAGAAATATTCCTAAATATGTTTCATCAATGTGTATTAATATATAATGTTAGAGATTTCATAATATAATAATTATATAATTTATGACAGTTTTTTTTTATTCCCTTTTTATGAAGAGTATTAATTTTAAGAGATTTAAGATTTATTTATTTAAGTAAATAAAATGAGAATGATTATTCAGTTGCTTTTCAAAAATTTACTCAAAACTTAAATTATTTCGTTTGATAGTAATTATGTCCAGTGTTTTAGTTCATTTATTACGAATGGGTTAAATGGATGCCTTCATTTCTCTTCCTGATTTAAATGAATATGTCCATTTACCATCTCCGCGTTTAATTAAATATGCGGAAGTTCCAACTTTATGTGAACACATAAAAAAATTACATAAAATTAAATGTAATAAATATTTTAAATACATAAGAATAATTGCATGAAAACTAAATCTTCAAATCTTAAAGTTACAAATAACAGTTATCAATACTTGTATCAAAAGTGAAAATTCACAGGATATGTCAATTTTGCCCTTATTTTTATTTTGATTAGATTTTTCTGAATATCTTCGTAATTAACTTAAGATTTCAAGAAGCGAAAGTGTTGAAAAAAACTAAATTTACCAAATAGTTACTCGATTTGGCAAGAGCATAACAACATTTCACATTATTCGGACTAAATAGATACTAAGATAATATTTAAAAAGACAATCTTAGAATAATACTATACAACAGGCCATTCATATAATTTCAATAGCAATGTAAAGTTGAATTAACTAGTAATAAATGCAAACATCAAAGTAAAATCTAGTTGAAAATAATTTTATATAAATATACCAAATGATTAACTATTTAAAATAAAGAAACGTAAGTAAGTGAGTTAGATGTGGAGAACCGGTTCCTCTAAGTTTACCTTTTTTGTTGTTATTTGAATTTTAAGCAATTTTAATAATTTTCTTTTATTATTTGTATGAATCACGTGCTTTATTTTGAAGCTACGAAATTTTAAAAAAAGTAAAGGAAGAAAGAAAACCCATTTTTAAAATATGTATATTAATTAATTAGTATAAAAACTCACCAGTTTGAAAAGGGGAAATTCTTTCTTTCCAATTTTACTTAAGACCACAAGTATATGATTCGTTTACCAAAATATGGTGTTATTTTACCGAACTTTTTAATTAATAGAAATTTTTCGACACAATAGAACTATAACTATAGTGGATCAGAGAAGAGAAGTTTAGCATTAAAAATATATCAATCATCACTATATACAGATGAACTTAAATGCTCCTTTCAAATTATTATAAGTTGATATAAACACTGCAATAACCCAAATAAATGTTCCAAATTTAATTTGCATTAGAGATGAACCACATACAAAGGATTTCAAAGAACCAGCTTAAGGGTATTGAGGCATTTATCATAGAATAAAAGGGATCGTATAAACCAAACTGATTGAAAGCTATCAACACGATAAAAGCAAACACCCATAATCCCTAAGCTTCACTAGATTTTTGTTTATTTTTTGAATAAATTTTTCTTATTAATTGAATTAGAAATAAAATAACATTTTATGAACCTTATTTGTTTATTTACCATTCCCCAATAGTAGCGTGGCGACTGGTGATCACTCAAAGTTCCAGCCTACCGTCACTCTACCTGTATGAGAACGAGTCGGCTCTTCTGGCAAGGCAAGCCAGCTAATGGGATGTGAAGCTGAAGTGATTCCTTCTGCTACCCACTATATAAGGTAGTACTGAAAAGCAATTGAAGGGGAAAACGGCATCGAAATTTTCCGCTGTCAGGTCATCAGCTTATGATTGTCCTCAATTTAAACTCTTTTTTTAATAAGCAGTTGCTGTTAGCATGTGTGGCGTCCAATCTTCTTGTGTGATATTTAATTACCTTCTGATTAGGAGTCAGAAAGATGACGTGGTTGCAACATTGGTGCACGTTTTTCACACTGTTGACATTTGCTGTTTGTTGAAGGATAATTTTCACCCTTGGAGATTTTTCAGCAAGTCTTTTCAATGACTTGAATCTGTTTTCTTCGTTCCATTATTAGCTTGGCCTATGATGACCAGATTTGGCTCTTGCGCGATGGACTTCTATTTTTGATTGCTCTGTCCCAAATCTTCATGCGAGAGAATTACTTTGTTTGCTTTATTTCGGACTTCACAATTTTCACTTCTATATTTTGACTGAATTACCATGTTAAATTCCGAAGAAGCTGATCTTGATTCTAAGCAGGATGCATCCATTTCACGTGTGGCATTCAAGGCACATCAGTTTTGGAAGTAGGATCCTGAACTATGATTTTAACAAATCAAGTCGCAGTTTATTATGGCTGCTATTACTAGCGAGTCAACTAAATTCCCCGCAGTTGTTGCTGCTTTGAGCTCAAAAGTTCTATCGTGTGTTAAGGATATTATTAAAAATCATCTTGTAGTTGAAGAGTACAAAGCTGTTAAGGATAGGGTTATTCAACATTTTGCCAGGTCGAGCTCATCACATTTAAATTTACTCCTTAAAGATTTACAGCTCGGGGATAAACGGTATTTTCTCTTTTTGCATGAAAAGGGTATATTAGCTCCTGAAAACAGGGAGGACGATATCCTACAATCTTTATGGTTACAAAGGTTGTCTGTTAACTTGCAGCAAAATTTGTCGGTTTGTAAAGCTCCACTGGAGGAATTGGCGCAAATTGTTGATAAGATTCATGAAGTATCGGGAGGTAATTTGACAATTGCAAATATCGAAAGCAAAGGTCCGGATTTAAATGCTGTCCTAACAGAAGTTTCTGAACTCAAAGAAATTATTAAAGGTGCATTTAGACCGCAGCGTCGATCAAGAAGAGGAGCTCTCAGTCTAAGCTTGTAACCACCTTTCCCCATAAAAAGAACAAAAAAGATCTCTGTTGGTATCATCGTAATTTTGGAATTCGAGCAAACAGATGTGTGAAACCGTGCGTTTGGACGGTAAACTAAAGAGCACATCTATTTTGTCGGTGGCAGATTGGCTCAGAACTAACAGCCGACTATTGATATTCAATCAGTTATCTAAGAATAATTTTTTAGTGGATAGCGGTGTAGCAGTAAGTTTCTGTCTTAGGCATTTCGTAAGTTCTTTTAAAAAGCAGGATCTTATACTGCGCAGCTAAAGGTTCTGCAATATCCACTTATGGTACCCTTAGGCTAGAATTAGATTTTAGTCTCAGGTGAAGTTTCACTTAGACATTTTTAATTTTAGATGTTTCACATCTTATTCTCGGTACAGATTTTCTGAACGTTTTGAGCTTCTCATCGATGTCATGAATAGAAGAATTCTTGATATTCAAACATCTCTATCTGTTAAAGGAACTTTCAGCCAATCCCGAAAAGATTATTATTTACGATTACAAAAGACAAAATAAGAAACTGTCCCATTTTAATTTCGAACAGTAAGAGGTACTTGGTTTATCCATTTACAGAAATAACTTTTTCCAACCACAGTCTCAGACTATTTTTCATTAATCCAATTCAATGGACGAATACCAAATTGCGGATATTTGCAGACCTGGCAGCTCACGAAAATCCTTTAATACTCTCCTCCCAATTGCTGATGAGCCAGGTAATTAATGAAAGATGTGTTTGCGTGATTAATGAGTAAATTGTTTATTGTGATTATTGACAAAGTTGCACCTCGATTTATTTTTGTTTAAAACCTTAGCAAAGCAAAGTGCATGTACTTGTTTTAAGATTCGACTTAATTTGAAAGCCGAAGAATTGTAAAAGAAGGCGGTAGTAAAATAGAAGAGTGCCAATAGTTTGAAAAATTTTCAATTTGATATTAGAGGTGACTTTATAAGATATTACTTGCCATCATTACTAAGAATATGAAAAGTTTATTGATATCGTATGCAAGAAGGACATTTAATGGATTGTTCATTGCTCATCAAACAACAATAGAGTACACTAACATTTACAAATCCATGTGATTATGTTCAGTATGGAAAGAATTTTTTTCAAACCTATTGAACATAATGGTATTAGTTACCATACGATGATTGTAAACTTCCAGAATTTTATCAGCAGATTCTAAGACTCTATCATGAATCTGTTTAGAATCCATACAGTGCTTCAATTGATATTTAGTGACCCAGCTATACTTTGTTTCCAAATTAAGCCAAGAAGAATTGAAAATTATTTATCATCATTATTTAACTAAGTAATAATATAAAGAATATAATGACGTTTCAGAGTAAAAAGTTAGTCATAGTTAAGTACAAGTAATGATTGAAATGGAACATACAATCCTAAAAGTGCTGTATATGCAAATTAACGTTAATGATGTAATACTTCGTTAACGTTTATGATGCATTGTTCTTTTTTAAAAATCTTTAAAATAACAAAAATTGAAAAAAAATTTACAATTTAATCAGGATTTTGTTAAAGTATTTAATATTTTCAAACATTATAAAAACTGAAAATGTTTACCCCAAAACAATTCAATCTTAAGTTAAAAAAAAAAGTTCTTATTGTTAACACTTAATTAGTAATTGTAATTGTTAAAAGCTGATGTCATAAAAAGTTATTGAGATTTGTATTTAATGTGTTAAATATGTGCCATTCAACAGAATGTCTGTTTTATAAAAAAATCTAATTATTGCTAAATTCTTTAATAGTTGTAATTTGTTATTTGTTAAATTGCAACTTTTACACGAATGGTGCGTAAAATACGATTAAATTAATCTAATAAAAGAATATTCCCAAAACATGTAGAAACTATGCAATATCTTGTCTAATTTCCCTTACTAGATATAAAAGTGAAAAAAAATCATAAGCAGAAACAAAGCAAACTTCGCGATAAAACATGAAAGAAAACTATCCATAATTTCATACATAAATGACTAAGTTATGCATCAAGACAGATGGATTGATAGAAAAACGTCGCACTAGAAGTAACAGGAGAGTTATTTTCAGCAAGCAACTATACCTGATCTGGAATTCCCTTTCCTAATAATTTCACACTAGTGTGAAAATTTTCAGAAACAACACATTCCACATGTTCCGCTACACGACCGGTATAAATGAAATCGGTGACTCGGCTGAAACATCTCGACCATGAGACCACTCGATCACATCAAAGTGAGAAAATTATGTCATGAAATTTTGAGCGAAAAGTTCTTGAAAATACCTATAAGTATTTTCATTGAGTTTTATTGTAGCTACGGTATTCAATCGATAAGTTATGTTTGAAAAAATCACTGATTGCGTGCGAAACTTCTGAGTTTCTCGTTGATAGACAATACTTCAGCAGATATGAAAAACGTTTAAACGGCATTTAAATATTTAAACAAATTAATAAATTTGTAAAATATATTCCTTTATATGAAAGAATTGAGTTTTTAGAATTTTATGAATTGGATTATTTTGATGCATTTGGACTTAATCCGTTGTTAATCATAATAGTATAAAAATACATTTAATGTAAAAAAAAATTATTTAAAATACTATACTAATTCATCCATTCTTTTAAGTCATAAAATATTGCAATATAAAGTTCCTTCTTCGTTTGAAAACTATATTATTAAAAATTATATAACAAATTTTCAATGAAAATATCAAATTATTTTCGTCCCATTTAAGAACCTAAAAGTGATTTTATTTTATTTCCGCTGCATTACCAGCGAGTATTTATCTTTCAATGTTTCATAAGATTTACTCAACAAGCAGAAAATATTTTGGCAAATTCAAAATTGTTTATTTGCGATTTCATATGAATTAGCATTTCTAACGAAGGTTTTTGCGCGTCAGAAAGTTGTGAAATTAATACTTTTAAAATTAAATTTTAATTTTGATACCTAGTATTAAAAGTTAAATACGCATTAAAGAAAGCTTTTTAAAATTACTGTTTGTATCCTTTTTTTTTTTTTTTTTTTTTTTTTTGTTTTAAAATTTTTGGAATTGCCATGTTGTACAGTTACTCCCCCGAGACCGGTTTAAATATTAACATAAAAATTCAATAGTATCATGATTGACAATAATTATGAATTGTTATCTTTTGCATCAAATGAATTTTCTATTTTGAATTGATTTCACTTTATGATGATTGGCAGCAGTGTCAATAAGAATTATGACATTATTCGTAGTAGTTCAATTAAATCCAAAATCAATATCTGTCGTTGCCTTCTAATGAGCTTTTGAAAACAAGTCATTCTTGTGTTAAATACATTTAACACAAGTAAATATTTCAAATAATAATTCTTTTTTTTTTTTCTTCTTTTTGCTTTAACTGTTTATAATCTGCCATTCTATCATCAGAAATAAAATAAAACAATATTTCAAATAACGTAGATGGCTTAATTATATTTATCTATGCTATTTGAAGTAAATAATATCAATTAATGGGAATAAACAACATAATGTATATTCCTAAATATATTCGATTGTATGAAGAAAGAAACAGAAATGCATTTTGAAGTCATTTGAAAATGATAAAAGAAAATGAAAAACTTTCCCAATCATAAAACAAATGCTAAATTTTTAAAACAACTTTAAAAGCTATTACTAACTATGGCATAATTTTTACTTTTAGTGACAGGATAAATATTTTTGAATAATAATCTTAATAATAGTTTAAATTTTGGCGAAAAAACGGGTCATCTCGTTCAAAAGAATTTAATAGTGGATTTAAATAATAAAAAAAGTTTTGTTTAAAAATAAACAAAAAATAATAATACATTTCCGTTTCTGTTTCTGAGCTGGTCATAAAATGAAAAGGTAGTTAATTATCCGTTCGAACCATTTTGAACTACTACAACTAAGTAATTTGGAGTTTCCAAAAGTGATAACAGCTTTAGTGCACTTTCGGAACTAGAACATTATTTCCTTTATCGACTCAATGAAAATTATTCAGAATTAAAACTGACCAAAAGCCTCATTAATAAATAAAACATAATACTTTTTTCGAGCATCATGTAATCCTTTTAAAGACATTTTAGTTGTACATTTGGCTCAATTTCTTTCCGAACAAAGTAATACATATATATATATATATATATACAGAGAGAGCATATATATATACATATATATATATATATATATATATATATATATATATAGAGAGAGAGAGAGAGAGAGAGTTGCAGCTCGAATATATATTTAAAAACGAGTTTCAGAAATGGCTCTTCCGTTTCAATAATTTTTCCTCGAACTCCTTTCTGGTTAAATGTTTTCGGTTAATTGAATATAAAAATTTGAAAAGAGTATCTATAAATGCTTGGGAAATTTTGAGAGTCTTGAATAAAATAATCTTTTTAAAAGTGTTACATCAGTAGAGCGAGTTGAAACTGATTTTACGCATAATGAATTCCTGAAGGATAAAAAGAGTTTGTCAAATTGGCAAAAAAAAAAGATTATTACAGAAAAAAAAATACTTCGTTAAGGCTCAAGCATTTGGATAAGGCGGTAAGTATTATATAAAAAATAAGTATTTTTAAGCCTCTCTTTTAACCTATTTCTTAAGAACCTAATTTGAGAGAAATAATGATACTGAAATCTTATAGAACTGATAAAAGACCCACAAACTATGTAAATATATAAAAATGCGGATTGCATATACCTGGTAATTTTTGCATCATTTTATTTGCAATTTCAGAAAACTCTTAATCTTACAGATAACCGTATTAAGATACTATTTGATTCGTATTTCCAGGAAAAAATCTTTCGTAGTTGCAAAAAGAATGTTCCTTCGCTTTAAGCATCCAACTGAATAGTTAACAATTTTGATTCTATAGACAAAGCTCTAGCATGTATTTAACTCTAAAATTTAGGTTTGAAATTTGCTGTCACTTCATTTCCACTAATTTATTTTAAAAGAAATTACAAAATTATAGACAACAATTAATAGTCTCGATATAGTGGTTTCAATAGTAACCGTGACCACACACACTTTTCAAAGCAATTATACCTTGACATTTTATTCCAAATATGCAGTAAGATTTGATTTCAGACCTTAAGATAAAAATTACTTCTCCGTAATCAGTATTATTTATCCATAATCATAGATATTTGGTTAAAAAGTAAAGGAAACATATGTTACATCAAATGAACGCAGGCTTACGAATACATGATTTCAGAGTCCAAAAGGAATTAAAATTCTAAAGTAAATAGAAGAAATAAATAGCGAATTTGATTTAAATATGAATCCTTAAATACTAAAACAGGGGAGAAATGAATTATATGTGGGATTCCCGAACATGTTAATTTGACAAAACCTATAATAAATTTTCTGCATAATTTCTAAATTCGTTTCCCTATTCAGTCACAGAATCAATAGTCTTCGGATATATTTAGCACCAATTTTCAAATTTATTCCTTTTCATGATATGAAAATGAAAATTTGTTGTAAGATCTTTGAAACAAGGGTGGCATGAAATATCCTTAAAAGAGGAAAAGAGGACATTCAACAAGCGACGCATAAACGTTGGAAGAGATAAAAATATCAGACTATTTTGACTCGTTGATTAACATAACCAAAATGTAGATGAGTCTATACAAAATGCCCCTGACTAATTGCTATTGAAGTTGTAAAAAAATTGCCTTGGATTACAAACTGGGAGTCAGATCTCTTCAGTAACTATTACTTTCGTTAGAAAGAGAATTTAATGAAATATGCAGTAAGATGCAGTAAAAAGTATATAAGATGCAGTAAAAAGTATACTTATCAAAAAAGGGAGATATGAAAAATTAAGACTGTGTTTCCAATCAGTGAATAAAGAATTTTACTGGTATCTACTACTAATCAGATGAATCATCTAGATTTATATTTTTCTCAACAGTTATTACACACAAATCAATCAATCTGTAAAGCTTCACTAGCTGTTCGGTCGCTAATTCGAATGCTTCAAATAAAAATCCTTCCTTCTCATTTTAATTGTTTATTTTAACTTTAAAAATCTGGAAAAGAATATTTCTTAAATAGATTCTGTCAAAAAAAAATATTTACATCAAATATTTCTTTGTTTAATTAGTCACCATATTTTATAACGAACAACAGTTTGTGAGCTCTAGTTGAAAAGCACTCAAACTATTTCACTTTAATGAGAATAATTTAAATAAATTATAATTCCGTAATGTGGGGTCATATTTTTCATTTTTTGGAGTGAATACGACTAAGTTTCCACTTATTCAAGTATCGAAAATCTTTCTCCAAATGCCTTTAAAAGCGAAGCAAAAATATAGTGTGAGGGGAATATCTTATAAAATAGCTACTGCTTAATTGAAGGGAAATCTTTTGTTTTCAAACGCAAGAGTACCTAAAGGCTTCTGAAGAAAAAGTAACAACTAAATGCTGTATCTTAAGGATTTTTTATAATACGTAACATGTTCGAATTGAATTACGCATTAAATCTACAGAAATACAATTTTTTTTATTTTAAAAAGACCTTCAATTTGAAATTACACAAGATTTTAAGAATGAAATCCATGAAACGATAAGCCTTAAATACACTAATTTTTCAAATGAAGAGGAAATACACATTTGATGAATTTGCATTTGAATTTACAATTTTGTAATGCAATTAAATTTGAAAACATAACAAAAAGGATAAAAAAAAGTTCTTAATAATTTGGATAGATCTCTCAGTCAACAAAAAATATAAATAGCTTAATATTATTTCAAAAATTTTACTTTAAGTAAATAAAATCAATATTTGTTTGTACCCATTTTTAATGTCGAACAGTCAATGACAGAAATATTCATAAGATATGTGTCAACAATTTGTATTGATAGATAGTACCTGATTTCAAGATACCTCATCAAGCATCTTTGAAGAAAATGAATTTGTAAAACCAGAGAGAGAGTTAGAAACTTCCAATTGTAATCTGTAGAGATTTTACGAATAAAAAAGCCCTTGGTATCATTTATGATACTTTTCTTTGATTTATTTTTAAGAAAAGTATTGATTTCAAGAGGTAAGTAAATAATGAATACATGATTATTTAGTTGCTTTTCAAAAATTCATTCATAACTTAAAATACTTTATTTTATACGAATCATGTTCAATATTCATTTGTCAATAAAGTGAGTACATCTACATTTCTTTCCATGATGTAAATCAATTAGCCGTCTCCACGTTTTCTTCTTTATTTGTAATTAAGTGTGAGTGTGCAGAAACTTCAAATTCATAAGATATTAAAAACATTACTTTTATCAAATATCTTAACAATATAAAGATATCATTTCACGAAAATAAAATCTTCAATACCATACTTAAAGTAACCCGAAACTGGCGATCATTTATAATGCATAGATAAGTTAATTATACTTTTGTTGTTACTTATATATTTTGTTTTTCTTAAATTAGATATTAGATTTTATTTTTAGTTATTTTTTAAGGAAATAAATTTACAAAAATCGGAGTTTACTACATAGTAACTAGATTTAGAAATAGCATAATTCTCGTTTCACTGAATCGATATTTGAACAAAAAAAAAATACTTCTTCAAATACAATTTGTTTTCAAGTCACATTTTTTTCATTTTTAAGGAATATAACACCACGAAAAACCTCAAGTAGTTTCCTCAGTCGTTAAATACAAAGTACAAGCTTTTAGGCGGTCTAATTTGTTTTATTTTTTTAAAAAAAAAAGGTTTAAGAAAGAGAAAATGCGATTCATAATGCAATATAATATTTACAAATATAGCTATATAAATGATATTTAAGACCTGATAATATAAATTTTCTAATCACTTTTTGCAAACAATTAGATGAATACCTCTTATTCTGGATAATTTTGATGTCAAGGTTCTTTACGAATTTTCTCAAATAGTATTAGGAAGAAAATAAGTATTGCTCTGCTTTACTTCCATTCTTATTTAAATATTAACTACTTATAACTGAGAGGCTTTATGTAACAGATTTCAATGATGCATCCTGCTATGAAAAATAAAGCAAATTCTTCTTGATATACATTTATTTCGGAGTAGAAAAATTTAAAATATGTTTGACATAATTTAATTACAAATAATTCATTTTATTGAGGGTTTCTTCAAGGATTTATTTGTTTAATTAAAAGGTCATCAGAAAGAAATGTTATTTAAGAGGATTCAGTTGAATATGACACTAAGCAAACATTTGACACTACACTTCGTTTCATGTTATGAAGCATCATTTTGTTAATAAGAAATCACTTATTCAAATTAGTGTTTAAAAAAGGTGAAAAAACATACTAAGATATTTCACTCCTTCAAACATTCTGATAGGGTTGATTTCGCCCAATAACAAGTGTACCATTTGATTAATCAAATGTTACATATCAATTGTAAATACCTTGAGAGCAAAAGAGGGTTTCAAGGCATCTTATTACAAAAAATGTTTCTGCTTGATTGTTTCCTATAGAAGTTTGTAAACATTTGTAAAAGAATACATTTTTCTCTGAGATGCAACTTTAATATGACATACAATGGAAGCGATTGGATGGTATCTTGAAACTATCTTATATACAAGAAAGTATTTTTTATATATATAAATTGTTTTCACAAAAAGTAGAAGCTTTTTTCCCTCCACGTTCCAACCAAAGATAAGTTGAATACAAACATTGAATTAACATTGGTAGTCTCTTACAATCAACAAGTTCTTACCTCCTGTTGGAAATTTTTTTTGCCGTGCTCCACTGTTGATGGAAATTGGTGCCCAATGGAAAGCAGGTATTTTTCGGAAACAAAAGAAGGAGTAGATAACTACACTCGGACGTTGCGTGTGAAAAAGAAAAACGCGGAAAAGCGGATGCGCTTCTCCGAAGCAGTCGCTTTGAGAAAAGCGGGTCGTCGTATAGTTCCGGGCTTTATCGAGACTGTCGAATGAGGATTGCGATTAGAGGAGGGGGACCTGTGGAGCTGCATCGTATGGCACAGGTGGGCCCTCTACCGGCTCAGCACAGAATTACCACTCCAAACTCACAAAAAGTGGACACAAAAAGAATCGATATACTCGCCAATGGACTTGCCCAACTCTCCTAGGAGATTCACATTAAAAAAAGCCAGTATACAAACTGTTTCAGTAGAAAAATCCTCCGTTTCAAATTCAAACATCAGAGCTTTTTCCATTCGAATAAAATTTAAATAGCTTAAAAATATATTCATGGTTTAGTAAAATAAAGTAAATATTGAATTATGCGTATCAAGTGCTTCAACTACGTAACATCTGGAAATCTAAATAACTAAGAAATGATCAGAGAAACAACTTCCAGACTTGTATGTTCCCAGTCAAGATTCTGAAATCATTAATTATCCTCACTATTTAGGAAGAATGGTTTTGTTGTGAGTTTTATGAGCCAATTCATATTTCCCATTTGAATGCTCACAATCTTAGGCTCATAATTGCAATTGGTTTGGTTCTGTAGCTGTGCTATTTTAAATGTATGATTTTCTTATTTAAAAAGATAAACTTTAATTAAAAGCTTCAAAATTAATTTCAAGATAATAGATTTTTTAAAAATATAAATACAGTTCTTTGTAGATTCTCGTACCGAAATAGTTTAAAAATATTTAATAAAATCGTCTGTCTAAACTTATTTGACTCTAGTCGCAACAAATACTGTATTATCAGCCTTAGTTCAATTAAATTTTTCTTAAAAATACAATGTAATAATAAGATTATTAAACTATTTTAAATAAAATGTGTATTTATTATTATTCCCCTTTTTAATTGTATAATTATAGCACACACATATTATAAATCAATTTCATTTCCGAAAAGAGAATGGCATTTCATTTTGATCATTTTCCACTAATGCTTTTTTTTTATTTATAGTAGTCTTATGGAGAAAAGCAGATTCTAAAATTTGAGTTCAAGATGCAATGCTACAAGAAATGCATGTACTTCAGTTCTAAGTGGAGAGTTCATAGTTTATAACTTTCGTGCACCAATAATTATACCAAAAATTCTCCCATCATTTTTTAACTTTATTCCATCTCAACTAACCGTACTAAAATGTATCATTTAAGAGTTTAAGCAAATATATATTTTTCAACCTAGAAAAAAAGTTTGTTATGGAGCGGAGGTGGTAACCGTTTATATATATATATATATATATATATATATATATATATATATAGAGAGAGAGAGAGAGAGAGAGAATAATCAAATGAGAACAGCTGGCTTTTTTTCTTAATATCCATTCTCGCTTTACAGCAGAAAAAAATTATTAATGATGCAACTAAAGATTTTTTCTTAAGATTCATATGATAAACCTAAATTAGACAGAAAATACGAATAGAAAACAAGATTAGATATAATAGCCATGTTTCGAAATCATAGCCACAAAAAATCAGGTACCCCTTATTCATAAATAAAGAAGTTTTAAAAAAAAACCTTCAGAAACAGACAAAAAAAATGCTTCCCCTGTTAATGTATTATACGACAAATATTGTAAATATTGATAAATTTGAATAAGTATCAGAATAATTTCTTTTATGAGTTGTTTAGTATCAAATACTAATTAAATAAATATCTTTTACTGGAATTTCTAATAAATAATGAATTAAATATTTATTAGACGAGTTAAAATTACAGCCTTAAATATGTAAAAATATTTAATTGTAATGTAAATTAATTCTTTGTCGAGGATCTCTGAAAATGGTTAGGGGTGAATTATTTTCACTCTTATCTTACTTTCGCATATTGATCTAAACAGTTATAAAGAAAAAAGCGTTAAATTTTTATTAGAAGACACTTGAATACGTTCCGATGCCTTTCATTAGTCATTTTCAGGCACCACATAACCTTTTTTTAACTTAGCTTTTCTTAGCTCCCTATTGAGCACATATTTTTTAAATTATTTTCTGAGTCTATTCGTTAATAGACTCAGTAGAAACGCATTAACTAACAATAAATAATTAACGAAGCTGCTCCAATTTCTGCTTTGATTGAATGCGTGTAAGACAACCTCCAAAGCGGCCTCAAGACGAAATAACATGAGTTGTTATTTTTTTCGATACCAAATATTAGGATATTGATAATGAAATATTATGTACAACAATTAAAAATAACTAAAAAAGTTTCGGACAAATTAGGCAAAAATAACCGCAAGTCAGCCCAACCTTCAAATTCCTTTTCGAATAGAGATTTAAATAAAAGTAAAATTTATAGAGCTGAAATTAGTTCAACTCATACAAAATTAATTTAAAGTTTTGTTCCTCTCAAAATAGTAATCAGATAGGTTGGTAATTTGCTATGATGTTAAATAAGATTTAATTTTGAATCAATAAAAATGTAGCTAAGTTTGTTTATTTGCACAACTGTTAAGGAATTGTATCAGTATTCAATTTCTTCTAAGCCCTTTTAGATTTATTTCTAAAAAATGGATCTTAATGTATATTTAAATAAAAACAATTTTTTTTTTTGCATTTTGATCGAAGTATCCCTTACATTTCATCTTCCCATATATTTTGTCTATAAAAGATTAGTTAGTAGATATATAAGCGTTGTTGTGGAGACTTTGAGTGAACAGTGGTAAAATTGCGATTTTGAACCATATTGGCTCATCCTATAAACACTTAATCACATAATATTTGTCAGCTTCTTAAGATGTCAGAAGTCACACAAAAATATGTAGTATCCCTTCGAGTTCCGAATATCCAATTTTAGGATATCACGATTACAAAGCACGATTCAACGGCTGCTTTGTAAAATATTTAATAGAAATTCAGATGAATGATATTGATACAGTGGTTTGATATTGATACAGAGTGGCTTGAAAAAAGTAGTAGTAAAAATATTTATTGTATAAATCATCAAAAAAAGAGCTTCCGACTTGCAAATGATTAAGGAAAAATGAGTCCACAAACGGAACTTAATGCAAAAGTATTGATAAGGTATTCAAATGTCAAATGTATGTTAAGCTTTCTTGAATTCCAGTATATACATTTATTTTGAAGAAATCTAGATTGTTTAAGATGCATCGATTGAATATGTAAACATTGCTATATATGTTTTGCATTTTTTCATTCTTTTTACTGTCCGAATGCGGTATATATTAATTGTTCTATAACGCAACCTAAATAGGAAACGTTTATGCACTTGAATAGTCATTTGATATATGTTTAAAAGTTAGATTCAAACCAATATGCACAGTACATTAATCGTTTGTCCATTTTCTTGTTAACTTTACTTCTTTTACTCATTTCAATTGATTTCCAACAATTATGAAAGCATTACTCCTATGGACTGCATTTGGTGTCTGTTTTTCAAATTCACAAGGACTCTTTGAAAGTAGGATCTCCAAATTGAGATTATACTCTCAATAAATTTGTGGTTTGTCCTGTTCATTTTAAATTTGTCAGAATTGACGTTTAACTATTTTCACACTTCCTATATTTAATCTAAGACATTGTGCAATAATTATTAAAGAGAAAAAATGTGCACACAAGCTGTGTGTTCTGAGTAGCAAATTGTCCTGTGAGAAAAGAAAGGAACATAAAAATATCAAAATACGTTGATTGAGAAACTCAGTTTTTATCCGAAATATTTCAAACCTTATCAAAAGTCTGTGGCATTAAACTCTCAGATACAACTTATCAACAGCAGTGCAATGTCAAGGTAAGACACAGATCCATAAAGGCTGCTTTAAAAGGACATAATAATATAACTAAGAGGGAAACGTTACCAACTGTTCTTTTAGGCCTGTGAACAGCATTCTAAGACGGTACTATTTAAACAATGATGGAAACAATATCAAATTTCCTGGAGAAATCTTTGAAGCAATAATAAATCACATACCACCAGGAACTTCCATAAATAAACTGCAGAAACATATGGAATTAATCAAGCCAAGGTAAACTCAACAGAAATGTATCCCAAAATATTTGTTCGTAAAGATTTAGGATCAAGCCTTCTCACTTTTTTTACAAAGACTTCAAATGCAACTTGAATCCCCAAGGTAAGTTTCATATCTAGTTATTAATCATTAAGTAAAATATCTTACACTTAACAAATGCATCGATAGACAGATTGTGAGGCCATAATTTATTTTCCCTCAGTATAATATAGAAACTCCTGAACAATCGAGCCTTTAGATTGTATAAACAATAATTCCACGTCAACTGAGATTTAAAACAGAACAACTGCGCCTAAACCCAAAACTATAGGAGCTTTAAGACAATCTTGAAATGGTAGAATTCTTATAACTACAATTAAATTTAAAAATTTATATACTTTATATTTATGTATTAACTTTTACTATTATTTTGCTGACAGGCTACTATTACTTTTTTTTTCTAATACATCATTTGTAGGGGAGTAAATAGGGAGGAGTTCGTAGGGAGTAGCATCGTAGAGAAATAAATACAATGGATTAAAATGCAAATATTAAATAACAGTAATTCAAATATTTCTAATAACTGTAGATATTACTTTGTAAGAGATTGTTAAAATCATATTTGCTAAACTGCAACTTTCTGCAACATTTTGCTTTGGTGAAATGACAAACAGTTTTAATATGTATGTATATATATATATATATATATATATATATATATATATATATATATATAATCTCGTGCAAAATTAGTGTATCATAGAATTGAAGTTAACTAATTTCTTTTTAATTTGTGTGTAATTCATTTTGTCTACCACTTTAATTATAAAGTATTTTATAATATATCTCGTAGTTTACGGATTGTTTTTCGGAGTTTTCATAATGCCAAGCAAAAGATCTGATATTTTAGAATGATTAAGTAAGAAAAACAACGGTGTGAATATCATTTGCTTAACGTGCCTCGATTAATAGTGTCTGATGCAATCTGACGTTTCAAAGATCTTGGCAATGACAGTCAACATCCAAGAAGTGGACGAAAACGTACGGGGAACACTTCCAAGAATCGTAAGGCCATTGAAAAGGGAGTTCTAAGAAATCTGAGGGTTTCCATGAGAAAAATTGCTCATGATATGGGAATAAATAACCGAATGGCAAAAACAGAGCTTGGACTGAAGCCTTACAAATTAGAAAACGCTCAGCTTCTCACTGAAGAAAGCAAACTCGTGCGGCTCTAATGATGCCGAAAACTTTTGAGAAGGCCCGCAAGTCAGTACTGGGAAAGGTTTCTTTTCACTGATGAGCTCTTTACCGTCCAACAAATTCATAACTTTCAGAATGATAAGATCTGGTCTGTACACGCTCCAATTTGCGCAATCGTCAAAACATCTCTGGGTATTGAGGATGAGGGTGCTAAAATAAATCAACAAGTGCACCAGTGAAACATTCTAGAATTTGTTGCGCTTCCGTGAGCCAAAAAGCCCTTCGGCAACGTAAACTGGACGTTTCAAAAAGACTCCGCACCAGCTCACAAGGCCAAAAAGACACAAGAGTGGTGCAAGATGCATTTTCCGTTCGTGATATCATCTGAAGAATAACCACACTACTTGCCAGATCTCAATCTCATGGATTACAGAGTTTGGTCCATTTTGGAGCCTAGGGCCTGCACTAAACCAGACAAAAGTTTAAACTCTTTAAAGCAATCGCTTCGGTGAGAATGGAATAGACTTGTAGCCCATTGTAGAAATTTTCAATTAAGGTTTGCGCCTCTGTATCGTTGCGATACACTGGCCACTTTGAAACCAATTAAATTTATTTATTAGTAAAAGTCTATTCTTATTATTATTTGTTATATTTTGTTAATTAATTCATTTTCAATAAAGTTAAATTAAAAATTGTTTAACTAAGTTTTTTTACCGCTTCTTTTTATATATATATATATATATATATATATATATATATACAGAGAGAGAGAAAATATCCTGCGAAAATATCCTGCAGTTCGTGAAATGTGGTAACTATAATTAATTAATAACATAATTCAGCGTTGAAACTATAATCGTTAAAGTGATGATTCACTGTTGTAATCTAACATCGCAACAAATCCTTTACCTGCATCTTAGAACCTAGTCACTACTAGGGGACTTCAGTCCTTAATATTATGCAATACGAGAGCCTTGATATTATACAATATTCTTAAGATTTCATAAATAAAGATATAGGTAGAGGTCAGGACTCGCTTCATGTAGCAGGAAATCCTCTTCGAGAAAGATAACTTCCGAGATGGGCTTGCCTGCAAGTACAGAACTGATTGCATAGTAAGTAACATCAATTAGATAACATAAAGTTAACTGTTTTATTCCATCTCTCAATTCTCGTTTAATGCTTGCAATCGATCTCACAAAAATGTCTCTCTGATTCTGTAGAAGTATATTTATTCCAATTCCAGGAGAACTGAATCGATATGCTCAAAACAAATGTCAAAAAATATTGCTTCATATAGAGTCAGTATGTTTATGTATTTCCAACTATACACACATAGCGGCTATTTGAATCCGAAACATAACTTCTGTTTACTCCAAAAATTGGTGTTTCTGTGCAACTAGCAGAGGTAATGAAATAAGCGCTTTCATTCTTTACTTTGAAACACTCATTTCATGGAGTTTTCGAGACTTAGTATTACACTTGTCTCGGTAAAACATTCGAAGAAATAGTTCCTTGCTTATATTAAATATATCTTGAATATTTTGAAAAAAACTTTCAAAAGTCATAGAATCCCGCCATTTAATCAATAATTGCACTGAAATTTATTTTTATATAATTTTCTCTCTTAGCCACTCGAATTAATATATGTATCTATATTGTATTCCACATTTGTACAAATCGTAGCATGGTCGTATTTGTATTTCCAAAATATTGTGATATCTATTTAAAAAAAATAGCATTAAAAAGAATGCTCTTTTTTTATCTTGGAGTATGTGAACAAATGCAATTTACTAATTTATTAATACTTATATATTACTTATTTATTACCTTTTAACTACTCCTTAGCTTCAAATAAGTCAGGGAAATTGAAAGGATATTTATGTTTAGCATTATTAAGAGAGTTAAAAAAATTGTGAAAATTTGCTAAAGGTTACGATAAAAATATTTAATATATCGCAATTCAAATAATTCTCCGCAGTTTGTGTGGAAAACAAAAATAATTTGACTATAGATAGTATGAGTGATATTTAAAAAAATTTGTAATTCCTTTCATAGCAATTCAATCTATATACAATGTGACATTCTAATGTTTTACTTGAGCCGTTTGAATTTTCTTTTAATTAAAACATACTTTGAGAAATAATTTTCAATTTTTGAAATCATTTTTAAGCATTTCCTGATCTTAGTAATCAATAATTTCATCTCCGTGGAAATGGGGCTTCTTAAATTTACTTGAATCGTGAATTTCTTCTTTTCGTTTCTGTGTGAGACTTTTTCAAATTTTTATGCCTTGGAAACAAGTGATTTATGTGATACTTTAAACGCTCTTGAGATTTCAGAACACATAACCAATTCGCTGGGGAAATGTATTCAATGTATCATACGAAGGTAACTATCTATTTCACCAACAAAAAAAAAGGCGTTCCTTCGCCTTCCTAACTTATGAGTTAAAAAATTTGTGAAAATGTTATAATCTATCTATCTTGATAAGGGATAACCAGAACTCTGCTGATATGCCTTTTTACACTTCATTCAAGCCTAGGCTGAACTGCTTACAATGCGTCATAGTACTATAATGCATGTTTTCATTTCATCAGAAACTCATCTTTTAAAAAGAAAAACTGATAGAAAATTTATTTCCCAAGTTTTTTTTTTTTTTATTTATAGTAGCTGGGTTTTTTTTTCCATGATAAGTAATTGGTTAATTATTTTTATAATGAGAAGGACCATATTTGGCCAAGTTAGCCAAACATAAGAAAATGCATATTTGTGATGACAAAACTCTGTACGGAGGAATAGGAGGATTGCAATAAGAAAAAGAATGGTGAAAAATTGAGATAGAGCCTCCCAGGGCTCGTCTTCTGTGATAGAAAACCCACGAGATAAAGGAAAGATCCATCGGTGTCTTGCACTTACCTAAAGAAATTAAAACTCTGAAGGAAATAAACTTAATAACCCTGGAGAGTTGAAAACACAATGGCATAAAATCCAATTTGTAAAATAAAACATTTCGTGTTAAATTTTTTATTAACTGTCAAAAATAAAACTAAATTATTTCCTGTATATTACTTCTAAAATCTTTTTAATACAATATTAAACAATTTTATTGATCAACAAATTAAAAATAAAATTGAAAATTATCTATTTATAATATTTATCTTAAAATACATTAATTTTTAAAATCAAATAATTCTTTTAATTATCTGTTTGTGAAAATATTTGCAGTTTTAATCCTGAGAATTCTTCAGATAGTGTTAAAGAGATACGTTGTATTAATTTATTCTCTTGCCTCAAAACTTAATTGCCTTATGAGACAATAAATGCTTAAATTTCCCTCAAGAATAACAAGTTTTCCATTTTACTTACAATACTGAAAATATTAAGGAAAATGTTCTCAAATTGCATGAAATTAAATCGCAGCCAAGAGTAATGCAACTCATTGTATTACTTAACAATTGTTTCAATCTTAAAAAACTGCAAAGAGTAAATGTTCATCTGATAAGCTATTCTTCATTGAAAATGAAACATTCATCAAGAGTTTTTTATTTTAACCCCCACACAATAATCTCTTAACCTTAGACGATATTACAAAGTTATTTTAGTGGAAGTACACGTAAAACGATATTTTCATCACTCAGAAATATCTGTGAGATGGAATTTTTAAGACTTTTACTACTTGAAAATAAATCGGAAAAAATATCATTCTTAGGTGGGAATTTCTAATCGAAATTAGAACTTTAGTAATAATTCTAATAGAGAAATTTAAATATTAAGGATAAAAGCTTCATAAAGTGACAAATACTATAATAAAAATTTTTATTGGAAGTCAAACTATTTAACCTTTTAAATATTGTCAGAATGTAATAAAGGTGAATTGCATTCTGATCTTTAATACTATTTCAATTTGAATAGTTACAATACAACATTGAAAACATCTCTCGGGTGCTATTAGGTACCTATTCATATTACATATTTATAAAAGTATTATATGATAATATAATATTAGTTGTGTATTTTTATATATTATGACAAGAGTTGTACACAATTCAAACAGTTTATGTAAGTCATTCAAATGAGTCATTTTATCAAAGAGGTCAAACAGCCATGAAATCATATGTTTATCCTTAAACAGAAAAAAATCTCATTTTGTCCCATTATCTCTCAATCTAATTAAAAATATCCAGAAAGCAAAATTTCAGAAGTACCCTGAAAATGGCCCCGATAGCTCTTTGAGCAAAGAAAAAAATTAACCATGGCATCTCGAGTCCCTTCCTAGTACGTGATCGGTTGTCTCCGGTCACTGGACGCAGAATATATGTTTTCGGGCCCATTGCTTTTTCAAAAATTAGTTGATTGGGTACTCAAAAATATGACAATAATGTTATTTGGGATTTAGAAGATATTACTTGGAGAAAGCTTCATGCAAAACCATCCCTTGCTATTTTGGACACAAAAAATCATGACGAATTTAAATTATCTCGCAGGAAGAAGAATTAATTATCTTGATTTCCCAGATATCTTTTTGATACCTAGTTTCTAAGAGAAAAAAAAACCAAAAGCAACTGCTTATTGAGTTTTTTCAGTAAGACTCATTTCCTTTTTATGGAGGTTATCTCGCTTGTGTATTAGTCGAAATAGTTTTAGTACTTCCATCTTCCTCTATAATTTGAAGGATATTTTCAAAAAAGAAATGTAATAATTATAAATTTCATTAAATGGGTGGCTTTACTTCTTTAACAAACTTTCGATAAAATTCATTGATTTGGTATCAAGCATTAGAGCAATTATAGACATTTTTAAATGTCTAGCTCCAAAACAGATGCAAGAATAGTATAATTTCCTTAAATGAATAGAATAATTTTATAGTATAATACATGAATAACATAAATTCATAGAAGAATAATAAATTAATAGTATAGTTGCATAGTATAATAAATGAATAGTATAAAGGACTAAACAAAGATCTATCAGAAAAACTAGACTAAAAAAGAATGGAACCCTAAATTATCTCCCTTACATTCGATTTTTTTTACTTTTTATTTCCGTTCTTGAAGGTTTTAATATGTGTGTTATTTCTTCACTCAACGAATCATCTCAGCCTGTTGAAAATGAAATACCTCGTACTCGAGTTAATTTCCCTCTCTTTTGTTTCAAGAAAAATATAGCAAAGGGACAAAAGGTTTTCAGTTAATACATTTTGTTTCTTTTCATAATCACCAGAGATCACTTTTCAGAGATCTATTACTGATTTCTCGGATAGAAACTCTTACTCTTATTGCAAACACTGCACTAGGGGTTCAATTCCGAAATTAAATAATGAAGAAGTTATTAGAATTTAAAACATAAGTCGCTTATGACAAGCCTACCCACAGAGTGTGGAAATTAAATATTCTAGTATTTTTTCATGAAATTCATTTCACGACTTTATCTGAAGACAAGATAGATATTTTTCATTGTAATTTTTGAGGAATGATTTTTTTTCATTCTATTAATCCAATAACTGCAGTGATTTCCTGTTCTATTAATTTTATATTGATTATTTTTACTCCTAATTTTAATATATATTTGTTTATTTGCATTAATATTGCTACCAGTTCCCAGACATCTTTGAGAAATCGCCCAACCTACTCGGGTGTATCACGCGGGATACAACACAAACAAAAAAAATATCATGGTACCAAACAATATGCGTAATGATTAGTAAAACTAGTTTATTTAGAACTGTGTTGCAGAGATATATTGCATAAATGTTTTCATGGTAAGACCGGAAATACCAATGTATATTTTAATGATATAATTTGGCAGAGAATTTCAAAAGTTTTCATTGTTTCGGTACCGTAAAATTAGGTCCATATAATGTAGCGATACAATTTAATGAAGGATATCGAGGCTGTGTGTGTGTGCTTGGAAGTCTTAAACTAAAAGTGTACATTGAATACCCAAGTTATTTCAGTGTGAAGACCTATAAAGTGTTGGATAGTAATCAAAGCATGCATTTGAAGCACTATATAACTTTTGTTGCACTCACAAATTTAAAAGTTTTAATGGCCAATAGGATAAAGAGATTAGTATTTTTAATAACACAGACGATAACTTTATAAATCAAAAGCCTTTTAATATTAAATTTGGTAATCAGTGGTTACATTTGTTTCTTTCAACCTGATGCGAGGTCGGTATTTTGAATCATTTGGTAAACTCACTGAATTACTGAATATATTTAGATTTCTGAATCTATTCCATGTCTTATTTGCAGTCTACATTTGATTATCAATAGCTGCGAACCCATCTATTTTTTTCCATTACGTATAAGACCACAAAGTAAACTGGAAGTTTCATTTCATCGATAATAGAGTAAATCATGATAAAAATCTGAGCAGAATAACTTGAAACAGTTATTAGTTTTTTCTGTTTTATTAATAAGTAGACAAAGTGTTGTCGTAATATGTTCAATAAGAGAATTGAAAGGAGGTGAAATATTCAAATGCTTGGTCCTTTAGACAGCACATTTCATAGTTCCTAGCAATGAAAGAGTCAGAAACCTTACAACATATTGCTGCATATTTAACTTTCAACTCCAAAGTTATAATCCTAAATTTAAAAAAATACACACAACATGTACTAAATATTATGAAAAGTAAAAATGTTGCAAAGTTTTGAGAATTATTAAATCAAGAAATAACATTTAAATGGAATACAATTTTCCTATTCAAGACTGAAACGTATGTAATTCCTTAGAATTTTGAGGAGTTTGAAATGATGCAGAAGAAAGGTTAATTGTATACTAAATGGCAAGGATAAAAGAAGCTATACTTATTTTTCATCATTGGAGACCGTTAGAAAAAAAAACTCACTAAAAACCTCAATAATTGCTGCCGCTTATTAATTTGTTACCTAGGAATTAGATTTGAAGTGCAAGGAAGGATTCACACACACATGAACATATTTTATTGCAGCCGTTTTCTTATTTTCGCTTTTAGGTAACAATGCATGAGCTTTTTATTTGATACAAAACAAGATTAAGTTTATAATGCAATTCTCGAACAGATTCGTGAGTTGCTTCATAAGTATTAAACACTGTTGGCTATTAAAATTGCAACAAAAGGAAGAAATAAGCTGACGAATGTCAAAATCACATGAAAGGAAGAAGAGGTTAGGATATGCAACTGATTGGTCTTTCAGTGCATTCAGATGAAGCAGGAGGGAGAAACGACATCTTAAGCAATGCATAAAAGAAAAGTTGTGTAGTGGATTTCTCATTCGAAAAGAGCTTTGTAAGATCGGAATTTACTCAGGATATTCTGTTATGCTTCGAATAAGAATAAGAAGTGTTTACCAGCAAGTGTCGGAATTCTATAGATGCAGGATCGTTGCCTATCGAGAGTGTGGAATATAGTTCTGTGATATTGCTTGTCGCACTGGTCGAAATCTAAGCACTGTCATACGAACATGAAATCACTGGGTTGCTGAGGATCATACCGAACGGCATGCAGGATCTCCCCGTCCTCCTATGTCTAACACCCGAGAGGACATACATATTGTGAGGTCGGTCCTGCAAAACCTGAAACCACATCATGGGTCCTTAGTCAGAAAATGGGTATGTTTGCAGCACTCCCAGTATCCGCTTGTACGGTGCAACGACGTTTGCAGCAGAGTGGACTGTCAGCACGGCGACCATTACTTCGGCTTCCCTTGATAATGCAGCATAGAGAGAGACTCTGGTGCTCCGAACAACAAAGACTGATTCAGGAGAGTCCCAATATCGTCTTTTCAGACGAGTCCCCGATCTGCGTGTAGATTTCTAATGGCCGCATACGTGTCTGGAGGCTCCGAGGAGATCGCTTGTCCCCTGCTTTCATTCAATATCGGTATATTGGCAGTGCACCTGGTGTGAGGGTTTGGGCAGCCATTGGGTAAACGATACGCACATCTCTAGTTCAAATGGATAGTAATTTGAAGGCAGATCAGTACATTTCTGAGATCTTACGTCCTGTGGTTATGCCCTATCTTTGAAGCTTGCCAAACGCCATCTTTCAACAAGATAATGCAAGACCATATGCTGCACGTCGTGTTTGGATTTTCCACGATACACATGGTAATAGTTGCCCTGACCTGCTCGGTCTCCAGATTTGTCACCCATTGAAGACGTCTAGTCATGGGATGCTGAAAGACTGGGCCACTATCTCTCTCCAGCTAATACGGTTGATGAAGTGGGGCATAGACTTGAAGCAGCATGGAATGAGTAACCCGTTTCTCTCATCCAAACCCAGTTGGACTCCATGCCTAACTGGGTAAGGGCCATTTTAGCTGCCAGGAATGGCAGCTGTTTCTACTAATTTCGCACCGCTTTAAACACCCAAACTACTTGCAAATTTATTTATCATTTCGTATTCATACCATACTGTTTACGTACAATAAATATCTATTTTTGTATTTACTTCCCTCCATGGTGTTGCAATTTTAATCTCCAGCAGTGTATATAACAAAACTGGTTTGTAAAAATTAAAGAATTCCAGAAATTTTAATTGTGAATACTATTTTTCGAAATTTGAGAGCCTTCATGTTGCTTCTAGTTCGTTGCTGTTTATCCAATAAATCAACCGAAATTTGAGAGTGAACCTGGTGAAATACATAGATAGATCTTAGAAATTGCTTTAATAATGTTTCTACAAAAAATTGCAGAAAATTAAATGAAACTGTTAATTGAATAATAATAGGAAATTATGGCATTTATAAATACCACATTTTGAGATGTTATTTGGTGCATATTTTAAGTATAATGCAACAAGGTTCGAAAATTATATTGGAACTGTTAATGCTTAATTTTCACGACTTAAAATATTAAAACAAAGCATCTCAAACATTTCCAATGCTTTTTAGATGCAGTAAATTTCTTCATTATAAGAAGTTGTCTGGTGTAAAGTTTTCTTAAAAAATATCTCACTAATATACAAGATTCTTTCCGAGAAAATACCTGGAATCACATGATGAGGGTGAGGACCACTTCTTCTTGGAGAAATGTTTTTAACTAAAGCAAAATGTTGAAGAATTTTAAAAGCAAAAGGTTAAATAAGTTGCACAAATTAAAATGTTTATAATCTAACAATACATTATTGTGCATTTATCATCATGTCTAAAAACACTTTCAATAAATCTTAGGATACTTGACATTTCATTTCCTACCTAAATTTGCTTATAAACATCACGTGATTCTTCTGATACATATTTGTCGATATTTATATCACTTATGTAACAAACCATATTTTTACTGTACACAATTTTAAAATATACTCTATTTTCAGAAAAAAAGATTTTTTGTAGTAATTTGAATAAATTTTAGTCCTTCCATTAGGAAATGCAAATTTATTTATTTGACAACTCAATTCTTATTTCTACAGAAAACATGATATTTCTATTTACACATTAATACTGCAACATACTTTCGTTAAATATGTGTACAAGAAATTGGAGCTCAAACAATTCTCAATTTGAATCTAAAATTGCACAAAGAAATTAAAAACAATACTGACTTTTTTAATTATGAAATTGTCTCTTCCAGTTATTTTCTTGAGGAAGAATCCTCATAAATTTTAAATACTTTCCGAAATTCTCCCCAAAAACAAATTTTCTAGAGATATCTACTATAGTACAAACAGATATAATAATAAAAACGAAAAAAACAAAAACTGTGTCCCATTTAATCGTATTGTTACAAAAGATAAGGTATCACATAAGCAATCCAAACTGCGAACACATCTTAATAAATACCAGGAAAAAATCTTTTCTTATAAATTCGATAAGTTGTTTATCAGTTAATAAGATATATGTAAAGAGTGAACCTTTGCTTGGAAATTAATTCATTGATTTTCAAAGAATTGCTTGCAATTTTTAACTTTTGTAGAAAAGCTCGACGCAAACAGGTTTTCAATAAATTGATACTTGGAAAACCATGTTCAGACGAAGAAATGCTTATAAAATTTAAGAGTAATGCACACAAATTGGAAAGATACCCAAATTAGAAAAAAAAAAAAAAAGACTTTCTCAAAACCCCATCATTTTTGCTTGAACTCCTATTACTCTGACTGCTTTCGTACGTTTGACAATGCCCTTGTTAAAGCTGTAGAACAGGGTTGAAGAAAATATTGGTTACGGAGAGAGAAAACACTCATAAATCTGTTTTTGCAAGAATGAAATTGTTTAGAGGACATTTATTGTAAAATATTTAATATAATTAGTATATGCTAATATCGTATATAAATTATCTAACAATATCAAAATCATGCATGAATAATAATTTTATTGGAAATATTTTAACTCTTAATATTTAGATTTTACTAATTGTGGTACAAAATGTACTAAAAACATAGAAGAAGCCTTAAAAAAGGAAATTCCAAATCAGATTTAAAAAGATTTTTTAAAAAAATTAAAGGAGATAAGGAAACGAAGCACAAGGACATAAATTTTTTTAATTATATATATATATATATGGGGGTGAGTGTGAGTGTGCAGGTGCGCATGTTTAAAGGGCTTTCCTTTTTTTCAACTTTCAAACTGAATCGGGTATGAATTCTTAAAAATGATTCATCTCGATCAAAATTCCAATTCTATTAATACGAGAACCATGCGATCCGGCTTTTTGAGTTGTGAAATGATATTTTATGGCTCAGCAGTATTTATTTGGTATTTGAATTGAAATTTGAGAAGCTATTTCTAACCAATTCATATAAAATTCTTCTTTTATTAAAACCTATGGTCAAGGATGAAAGGGACTTTTGAAAAGTTGACAGCAGAGTAATGTATGACCGGGGATGGAATGCGGCATAAAGTCATTAAATTTCACTTACACACACATCTTCGCTTATAAGTTCTGTGAATTCCTCGAATGATTTACTACTCAATCAACCGACAGAAGCTTTTAGATTCGAAATTTAAGAAATAAAAAGAAGCTAGAAAACTCACAAACTCACTAAATATATTCACATTGGGTAAGATGTATTTCAATTATAAACATATTTCTCGTTAGAGCAACCATATTATTCAACATTCTTACTGAATTTATATTATTTAGGAATTTAATTATTTTCTTTACTAATTATTTATAAAATAATAATGAAGAGAAAAATCTGATATAAGTTGACTTTGAATAATCAATAGTTTGTTAATAAATTTTGATAATCATTATTTTATATTTGTGAGCAATCAATACAATTACATTTTTGGTAAATTCTTTTTCATTTCATATTATTCTCTTAACAGCTTAATTTATTACGTGCCGGGTAGCTCCATTTTTTTTTCATTTGAATTTTGAAAAAAATAACATTACAAAGTACAAATAGACGACATTTTTATTATGAACCCGAGTGACACTCAGAATAGTCAGTACACTGCTACAGTTGCGGTAAATTTTTAAGTATTTCATATATTTTCACAGAGAAGTCATATTCGTGGTTCTATGTCTCAATTCTCATAGTTAAGCTAGAACAATAATCATTCTTTAATTGTACTATAATTTCTACGCAAGAATATGAAGTATCTCTAATAAAGTATTTTACATTTTCTAGTAAAAAATTATTTATTTATTATATTTATTTATTTGGGCCTTTCCCCTCCCCCCATTTGTTCAGACATTCTTTCGATTTTATTTATTAATCAATCAAAGATATCTTAAAATATTTTTTTTGCAGAAAATCTCTATTAACTAGAAAAATTTAATTTTATAACTGCTTGATCAAAAATGCATTGATCAAAAATGTATATATTAGATATTTTCCTCTTTTGATTTTCTGTATAAAACTCATTAGTCAGATTCCAAATTTCAAAAATTCTCTCCCCGCTCTAAATGTGTTTGAAAAATCAATGTGTTAAAAAAATAAAAAAAATATTTCTCTAAATGTGTCTGCACGAAACTAATTTTGAATTCATTTTAAGAACAATTTGTATTATCACCAATATTCTAAAAAGAAATCGCCCTTCATTCTTCATTATATTCAACTCATTCGAAAAGATTTCACAACTTAAAATTAGACCTGACATTAAACATCACTGAATTACTTTGTAATTAGAAAAAGTTATTTTTGTGTTTTATGTAATAGCTTCATACTGATCTGTCCTGACATGCTAACGTCTCAGAAGGCTCATCTTCTGTACGCGCTTCCGGAACTCGGGGTACCCTAGTCCTCTTTTTACCCTCCCCTTACTATTCATTCGTCATGTGTTTTCGTTTGAGGATCGATTGATTGATTCGTTTTACTAACGTCACTATAGAAGCAAGAAGAGGGCTATTGGTGACGGACCTCATAATTTTGAATATCGATTAATTGATGAGGATACCTGAGCTGGCACTTCTGTCTCCTAACTTTCACCCCAACCCATTAATGGAAGGACATTTAGCCTCGACATACTTAATGTGCATCAACCCTGGCTATATGTCGAGTCTTTAGTGGCATCCAGTTTCGAACTTAAGACTCAAAGAAAACCGCTAGCCGCGAGTCCGCGACCATGACCACTAGGCTACCGCTGCTATTTTCTTTTGGGGAATGTTCGTTTTTAGTTTACGCATTGTTTTCATAACCTCCTATGTTTTCCCCTTTTTCTGTATTATTACTGTTTCTATTGTATTTTTTTTTTTTAAAAAAAAAAATTAACATTTAAAAATTTAAAGAAAATGTGATGTGCTTTCTAACTAAATAAAGTACTTACAGGTCGTATCAAAACTCAACTCTATTTCCGCACTTCCTACTCTATAGGACCACTCCTACTTAATCCATCGGGGCTTTCGAGGACCCCTTTTTCCAAAAAGGTCCCTCATTATGACGTGGGTTTGTGCACCATATGAACGTTATGTCTCCTCGTTGCCTAGTACACAATGCACTTGAGCACGTTAGAAAAGAGCGGAATGACTGGGTCTGCTGGATGAACCGGTCGGTATGGAAGGAGTCTGCGATTAAAAAACAGCATGATGAAAAAAATTGGGGAAACGAATTTTCTTCTTGAAACTAATAGTGCTTCATGTACCTCTCTCTTTCGAGCCAAAATGCGAGAAAACAGAATCGCCACCAGTTTGTGTTATATTTCGTGTCCTGATTGAAGCCCTATTCCAGCATCAAACAGAAAGATTTTTCAATCCACGAACAATATGACAAATCGTTCATTTTCTGTAACTAAAAAATAGGAAGGCTCACTGAAAAACACACCTGCTTTTAATATTTTTATTAATACTGCTATCAATACTTTTAACCTCATCCACTAGACCATTTCAGGAATAGTGGAAGTGGTTAAAAGTATTAAGCAACGAAATATTGGTGACATATTAATTAAAGTTTCCCCTAGTAAGCTAGCTAAAAAGATTTTAAAATTAAAAACGATTGATAATGATGAAATCTCGTTAAGCTTTTATTATTCCTATAATATGTATGAGAGTGTACTTTTAGAACCGTATTTGTTATACGATAGAGAAAATGGTATGTTGGAAACCATTCAAGATCAAAACGTATTACTGTGTGTTAGATAAAATCTGTCATGACAGTCAAATGTGCCAACTATACTCTTAATTCTAACTTTAAGTAGCCCCTTACCCAATACTCCTACAATCAATAAAAATAACCTAATTAATTGTCTACTCTGCCCATACATCTTAAATCATTTGCACCGCTTAAGTGAAAAAGGTTTCTGCGGTCAAGCAACCTGTGTCCGATGCTCTGTCATCAGACGTGAAAGCAGGGAGCCCATCTATTTGAATTGTAAAGACGGCTATCCAGCCTATTCTCAAAAATATCCGTGCTCGATCACGGAAAAGGAAATACAATACGAACCATTAAAATAACCAAAAGTATATCAATTCCCGATAATCGAAAAGTGGAAAATAATTACACCGCATAGTTGATTTATTATATGCTTTGAAAAATCCTGCATCAAACCAAAATGATTCCCTTTCCCCAAAAATGAAAAACTTAAATTTAAAAAAAAAACGGATGCAAAAACTCTAATTATGACAGTTGAAACAGAAGGTACCGATCATGCAATTTCACGAACTGCGACTTCAACATCAACACTCGCTATGAACAATATTCAACATGCAAACAAGGCTCTTTCCTCCAATGTTAAAGATAAAATAAAAATTCAACCCGCAAAACTATAGCAGAATTCCATCTGTTAATCTACCACTTCGGAATGTAGGTTGTATAGCTATGAATAGTTCTTCGGCTCGAAATAACAAATACTTTTTGATGACTTAAAAAAATAAACCAAATGACAAATCAGAACTTAAAATGATGAGGCATTAAAAGTTCTCTACTTATTTTCAATATTTCTCTCTTTAAAATTTATCTCTAAAGGACATACTTAAAATAATAACCTGATCACTTTCATATGTTCAGTTCAGACAATTACTCCGATAGTTTCACAAAAATACAAATAGTATCTGAAAAGAAGAAAATTAGTTTTATCATAAGACACAATTTGACATACAATAGTGATTTTACATTTCAAGAACTAGAAACGTTTTCTCTTATACACATAAATTATCTTCAAATCATAAAACAATTATCATAACATTCATTATTAAATATTTAAAAGTTTTGTTACAGAATCTGGAAGAATATGACTTCCCTCATTTACGGAAATACGCATCATTATTCCTATTTTAAAAGCAGGCAAAGGTCCAATACATCCATTGAATTATCGAACCATAGCCCTAACGATTTCTCTGCATAAAGTTTTGGAGAAAATGGTGAACTCCAGGAAATGTTCGTTTTAAAGCAAATTGCTATTTTCCCACCTTTTCAAAGCAACTTCTGACAAAACAGATTAATGGAGGTTAATTAATTAACCTAACCGTTTTAGAAACACTAATAAAGAGTAAAGAATAAATTCCTTAAATATAATGATAGTCTGAAAATTTATCAATTTTTTTCGGTATAATGAAAGTACTAAAAAGACCTTTTACTGTGGAAACGAAATATCCATCCATCGAATTTTTTTGGATTCAATTGAATTCTGCATCACAGACAGTAGTAATATATCATTGAAGTTTTTAACATTAAAATGCAACGGATAAGTATTCTTTACTGCTAAAATTTCAAGCCTGTTAAAAGTTTTGAATAATTTAAGTATAAAAATCTCCAAAATCTATGCTATAAAACGCTATAAGAAATCCACATATCCCTGAACTCCAGCTTATTTTAATCAATTGGCTCACTCCGCTTTTGTTTTGCGTTTTACACATGTAAACTGCTGTTTGTAGAAAATGCAACACCATGAAGGAATCATCAGAATCAAATGAAATTCGCAGCAAATGTCAATTATAGGATATTATGCAAATTAATAAAGTTTCAGAGCCATCGCGCGTGCGCGGCGCGCGCAGCGCCCTCTGAATTGATGCTGAAAGCGTATAAATAAAGTGCTGTAGCGGGACGTTGAAAAAAGTCTATGATTATTTGTTAGTGGCAAACGTTTAGTGAGACCTGAGTATGCCTCCACGACGGAAGAATAAGAAATTCAAGCAACTTACGGAGTTTGAACGAGGGAGGATAATCGGCCTTCGAGAAGGAGGATTTTCCTATCGCGCAATAGCAGCTCGTATGCAGCGGAACAGTTCCACAGTGATGCGAGTTTGGAAGCAGTGGACCGACGAGCACCGAACAACTCGAAAAACAGGCACTGGACGACAGAAGGTGACGTCAGAACGCGATGATCGACACCTGCTCCGCATGGCGGTGAATGATCGCACAGCTTCCTCCAGGCAGCTGGCAGCACGTTGGTCTACTGCTACAGGTGTACAATTGTCGGCTTCGTCAATTCGTCGTCGTCTGCTGCGCCGTGGATTGCGGGCAAGGGTGCCTTTATACAGGATTCCCCTCACGGCGAATCATCGACGGCTGCGTCGGCAGTGGGCTCTTGAGCACAGAGACAGGCGAGCTGATTGGCACCAAGTTGTCTTTTCAGATGAATCACGCTTCAATTTGTGGACCCATGATGGCCGTGTTCGTGTTAGACGTTATGCCGGTCAACGCTGCCTTCCTGAGTGTATTATTGAACGACATAGTGGTCGAACACCCGGAGTTATGGTCTGGGGTGCGATTTCGTATCATGGACGATCCAATTTGATACGAATTGAGGGTAATCTCAATAGCAACAGGTACGTCCGTGAAGTGCTACAGCCCGAAGTCGTTCCTTTCCTTCAAGGCATCCCTGGAGCTATCTTTCAGCAGGATAATGCACGCCCACATGTTGCGCGGACTGTTCGAGACTTCTGTTCAGCACAACGCATGCAACTTCTTCCTTGGCCTGCTTATTCACCGGATATGTCGCCTATTGAGCACGTGTGGGATATGGTTGGTCGGCGTCTCGCTCGTGATCCGCGTCCTGCAGTTTCCAAAGACGAACTTTGGTTGCGCATACAAGCGATATAGAATTCTCTTCCTCAAGCAGATATTCAACATCTGTTTGACTCCATGCCACGTCGTATAGCAGCACTTATTGCAGCGCATGGTGGCTGCACCAAATACTGATTTCGGACGCTTAATTTGTTTCTTTTGTTTTGAAAATTTCATCATTTATTTGTATCAGTACAAGTCGTTTCTGCATTAAATTTCATTTGATTCTGATGATTCTTTCATGGTGTTGCATTTTCTACAAACAGCAGTATATATCAGATTGAGATTAATCAAATAATTGTAAGTGTCCTGAAGAAGATAAAATCTCAAAGAATATAAATAATCAATAAACATTACTTGTGACTTTGGAAAGTGATTTCCTCTTTGAAAAGTTTCTTTTTTAAAATGTTTTTATACTAACAAAGAGTAAAAGGCATTTGACAGTTATCTACTAGAACAATTGTGCATTTCTTGTAATACAGTGATTGACACACAGATTCAAAAAAATCCTTGTTTTTAGTTTAATTGTTTCATTTTGGAATCCACATAATGTTAGATATATTCAAGAAGACGTTACTTTTAGCCGAAAAATTGTAGTACGTATGATATATAAAACGTCTTCCTCTTTATGTTTAACATTCCGGAAAGGAAGAGAATAGGTATTACCCACACATACATAAAAGACAATTCTCGGAGCGTTATTCTTCTATCTTTTTATTACATACATCCTAATGGAAATTCTTGACAGTGAAGGGAATAAATAAAAGATATAGCAATTTCATCGTGTATTAATAAAAATTAACTGGGTTAGATATAGTGTCAAGCGCACATTTATAGTAGTAGCATGCCCTAGAGGTTGAAATAAAACAAACAATCTAATTTTCCTAAAGAAGGTGCAAAAATTAAAATATCAAATCTAATGAAAATAAATATGATGAATAGTTATAAATACCTTTTAGATAGCGCAGACTTTAAAGACATTTAATAAATATTTTTATTACATTGTATATAAAATGCACAAAGTATACTGTTATTACTCCTTAAAGAAAGAGAAATTTCGTGAAGATAGTAAAATGTGAAAACATTATTCATACCAATAGTTGAATGAAGAGGAGAAAAATATCACCAATTTGTAAATTATGACTTAAGCATAACACAATACAAAAATAAATAGCAGAATTATCATAACTGCTTCACGTAACCACATTTACAATTGAAATG
Source organism: Nephila pilipes (assembly GCA_019974015.1). Lineage (NCBI taxonomy): Eukaryota > Metazoa > Arthropoda > Arachnida > Araneae > Nephilidae > Nephila > Nephila pilipes. Next base: position 44,274 of record BMAW01056169.1, read on the forward strand.
AAAGTTCCTAAAAAACAATTTAGAAATCAAAGCGTTTAAAAAATCATTATCTCCACTAGCAATATTATTCTCTTCCTGTATCTTCTCAAAATTCATTTTATCTTTAGTTCAGCCGATTCCAATAATTATTTTTTTTATACTCTGAGATAAAACGGTGACAAAACCGCTTTTCCTAATTTTCTAATGAAATCAAAGTTCACATGTTACTGCATTCTATATTTACATCGTTCCATATTATTCAATAAATAGTCTGTTAAATTGTCTTGAAATAAACAAAATGATCTTAAATAATAAATTTCTAATTTCAATTTAGTTATTCAAAAATAATTTAGTGATTAATATGTTCACTCCTTTTCTTTGATTTACAAAGCTAAGTCCTTAATAATAAAAGTCCTTTTATACAAATCTATAGTCATCCTAATAACGAAATTTTTACTTGTAACAAATAAATATTCTTACTTACCTTATGGCTTACACATACATGCAGTCATTATTTCTTTTAAATATGACTCATTACGTTGCATAAAAGTTTTAGTGTTCCAAATAACTTTCGATATCACTTTTTACTGGGGGAGTTTTAGCTAAATTTTTAATCAAAAGGGCGGGAGAAAACTTAAGCAATTTAATGGGAATTTTTTTAATTACCAACCGACAAAAATGTTTTAATGTACAAATAAAAAAATGGAGTTTTTGTTCCTAAATGAAAAATTTTCATGTGGGAAAGCAAAATATATTTTTTTGGAAATAATCCCTTTTAGAAACTGTTGCTTCCAAAGTATTTTCCGAAAACTCTAAATAGCAGCACGAAACACGAGAACTCCAAATAACTACACGAAATACGAAAACTCCAAACGACAACTTAAAGATGACTTGGAAGAAATTTCGGATAAAAGATCAAGTTAAAAATAGCGTTTCAGTAGCTTCCAAGTGTACTTTTGATGACATAAATCTTGTCACTAAGGGAAGTGATGTATAAATTTCACTACCGGAATATTGAGTACTAAATGAATATCTCTCTGGATCTGACTACTTTGCCAGAGGTAACTTTCCCCTTTGATCTATCCTTGACTTCTCAAAAAGGAAAGAACGTAATTAAAAAATGCTCCATAACAAACTAGTCTTTATTTTCATTTCTAACGAAATTTATGAAGAACTGTTGCTTTCTTGTAATCGTAAAAGCGTTATTTGAATTTATCAACTGGACTTCCAAGAGCTTATAAATACTTCGAGATTATTCAAGAGCCTCACAGTATTATTTCCAGCTTTAAATAAAATTATACTTTAGGAACCAATAAGGACTTACTTATTTTCATCCTATTCAATGAAAAGAATATATAGTCATATGAAGAATATCATTCGTTATTAAAAGCCTCTTTTGGGTTTTTGTTGTTGCAAAATCTGTTATTAGCGCGGGGGGGGGTCTCAAGTTACTTATATAATTCCTGATATCCTGCTACACAATATTATGTTGAACTTGTAATGCACGCTCTATGTCAGGATCATAAGTAAGAAAATGTTCCATACTTGTTGCAAACTTCAAGCCTTCGCGAATTAAAGCAGATGAACATCTTCGACATCGTTATTATCGACTTATTTATTATCATAAACATTCATAAATTTGATCAAAATGTCCTCGACCGAAGGGCTTTCTAGCATCAATTCATTTGAGCATCAATTGCATTTGAGATAGTTATAATTCCAGAACACACAGTTGATTTTCGTACAACGAAACTTCCCCTTTTGAGGCATGCTGGAAAAATATCTTTTTCCAACAAGAATATAAGGTCGATTGGCGCAACTGTTTAAGAAGCCTGTGTAATACAATCCATAATCGTAAACTTTCTCCATGCTTTCACAACAATCAAATTTCTTACTTCTACTGAGTCTAAAATATATTTAAATGTCCCATTTGTCACTAACACATGTGTGGGCATAAGCCATTCGTCTTCTGATTACACTGTCAAAATTAGAATTAAAAAATTTTGGGGGGATTCATGCTAGAACAAAAAGTTCGTGTAAAAAAAGAATTGGAGGAATATACACACACCAACATATACATATATATATATATATATTTGCTACTGGAAAATTTATTCCTCTTTGCGGGCATGTGCGTGGGAGTGAAAATCGATTCCAACTCAGAGGATCACAACAAATGACGCATTATTCGTCGTAAGTCTTCAAGACGACACAGGTAGCAAAGCTTGGACAATAGCCACACAAATAGAATATATGGGACTTGTACAGATTAGTGACACAAACACATACAAAACAGCACTTATAATAACGTTCCGCTGAAGAGCTTAATAGTGCGCACAAATCTGCTCAGTATTACTCGAAAGGCACACAAGACTCCAAAAGCAGATCCACTCTCTCCCGCTCTCGGCGTATTATTTCCAATTCCGACCAGGTGTGAAGGGACACTGAAAATTCACAAAAAGACCGTAACTTTCTTACCTATTGATTTTATATTTAGACTCCAGCACATTTGCGTACTTTATATTTGTCGCCAAAGTCATCAAGTTTCTCGTAAAGTAACCAAATAGTCACCAAATCCGTGTCCAAGGTGAAGGGATCATTCCTTAACCTCTCTTTTGTTGACTGGTGATATCTATGTAAATCTTTCTTTTCGTTTTTAAGAAAAAAGTGTAATGCTGTGGGGTTGGAAGGAAGACTCGATATATTCTAAAACACTTAATTTATTTACTGCTCAGCTACAAGTCTATCCTATCTCTCCTCTCTTCTCTCTTGAAAGCCTATACTGTATATATATCAGTCTCCATTTGCATGATCACGTTCTCTTCTTCGGAGGAAGCTTTCTAATAGAAATAATTGTTTCAGGACTGAAAATTCCCTCAAGAGGACTGTTAGTGACAAGGTCGCGGATAGACCCGTCACAAATGTTGCAGAGAAGCATCAACTCATGTTCGTAACAATATATATACTGGTGTTCAAAATTAAGAGAATTTTCCGATTTGGTCGATTATCTCTAGAACTACTGGACAGATTTTAATAAAATTTGAGTGTACATAGGGTTGATATAATACAAAAAAATAGTCATTCAAAAGTTATAATACACACGCAGGATTGTGCGTAACACTCCTCGGAGTCTCTAGGTATGAAACGACAGTTGCAGAATAGAACAGGAAAAAAGGGTTAATTGGGAGTAGGGTCCCTTCTTACAGATATATAGGCCTCGCAACATGATTTTATACTGGAAGTAAGGGAGCTTATGAGTTTCTTTGGTAATTGATGCCACTCGTTCAGCAAGACTGCTTTCAGATCTTAGATTGATGTGGGAGTGGGATTGCGAATTGTAATTGCCATACCCAGAGCGTCCCAGGCATTCTCCAAAAGATTGTGGTTTGGAGATCTGGCTGGTCAATCAATCCGGGAAATAACTTTACTTTCCAGAAATTCGTCTACCAGCTGAGCTATATGCGACTTCACATTGTCGTCCATGAAAAGGAAATCAGGACCAATTGGACCCCGGAAAAGGCGGATATAGGGCTCAAGGACCTCATCCCTGTACCTGTCACTAGCCGCAGTCCCTTTGTGACGGGTCTATCAGCGACCTTGTCACTAATACTCCTCTTGGGGGAATTTGCACTCCTCAACAGTTATTTGTATTAGAGGGTTTCCTCCGAAGAAGAGAACGGAAACATGTAAATTAAGACTGATATCTGTATATATAGTGTAAGCTTTCAAGAGAGAAAACGGGCAGCCAGAGCGGGCAAAAATGGAGCCAAAGGGGGGGGGGATTGAGAGGAAGAAAGAGATAGGATAGATTTCTATTTGAATTGTTCTGTAGATTTGTAGCTTGATTGATTAATAAACTAGTTGTTTTAGAAATGTCGACCTTTCCTTTCCATCCGTCCGACCAAGTATTCTCACATTGGCGCCCAACTTACCCTAACCCCGGGATAGGAGTTGGTTCGAGTTTTAGAGTATTACCTGAATTTTTTTTTTCCGGAAAGGAAAACGTGTTGGAATTTTTGAATAGTATTGATAATCAGATTTGTTATTTCGAGATTCCCGCAAATTTAGCTTGTGCTTACTTAAAAGGTCATCTTATTGGAAAAGCAAGAGACTGGTTTTCAGTTATAGGTTCTTCGTACGTGACTGGAACGGCAACAGACTTTGCACAATTAAAACAGGCATAAACAAACAGCTTTACGGTGGTCAGAAATAGATCGGAATTAGAGGCTGAGTTTTACTCGTCACAACAAGTTAGAAGTCAGGCACTGTCAGATTTTGTTTATAAATTATTGAAAATACAGAAAATCCTTAATTTTGAAATGACGGAAAAAAAACTATTAAATCATATCATTATGAGATTATCTCCACAAGTAATGGATTATGTAGAAGTTCGTAATCCCACAACAAAGAAGGAATTGTTACAATTAGTAGAAAAGTATGAGGAACGACATGGATATAAGGAAACCCCGGGTTCGAGCAATAATGGCAGAAGAAAGGAATGGGATTCGAGTAGAAGGTTACCCAATAGTCGTTTCGAAGGAAACTGGCGGAATAGAAGAGTTTATTATAGGCAGAATGACGCGCGGTTAACTAATGTGGATTCGAGTAATTTTAGATATCGCGGAAGTGCAGGAAATCAAGGGTTCGAGAACAGAATTTGGAATGATCGAAGTGATCATAGGTTCGATAGGCGTAGGAGTCGCAATGATTTTTCAGATGGAGGATCAAGTAATGATTGGACTGGAGGGGATAGAAGAAATGTTCAAAATTTCGGCCCGTATAGACATCGCCATAAGCGCGATATGGCTCTTGATCCACTTAGCGTAAGGCAAACTACTAAAATGCAGTGTCAGAATATAGCCAACGGTGTTAATCGTAACCAAAGTTTTCATCGCTCTCAAATAAATTTAAATACAGTATTTGTAAAATCAGCAGAGACTTGCAAACAACTTGAGAGAGAATTTTAAAATGTTATTAAAGATTTTCAGAGTCGGCTACAAACTGTGATAAGGAGATCGGAGAGATTACAGAAGCGGATGTTAGGTTTAGTAAATGATCAATGTATTAATTGCAGTTTTCCTTTTGCCTCTGGTGGTGATTCTAGGAGTAACTTTAGTCACTCGGTTTGAAAGGGTGCGAGCACCAGTTATAATAAAAAGCCGTCTAATCAATATGGTCGAGGGATCCAAATGAAGCTAGGAGAATACTTTGTGTGTGGTAATATTGAATAACTGTGTGAAGAGACTAGGCAGAATGCTAAGATTCAACAGGATAGATGGGTAAAATATTATAATAAGAGAACACGGGAAGTTGAAGTTGATGTTAAGGTAAAAGATTTAGTGTTGGTGCAAACACATCATATGAAATCGGTGAGCAAGAGGATTGCGAGTAAGTTTAAACCTAAATTTGAAGGCCCATATGAGGTGACGAAGGTTGAGAATAACAATGTGGTTATTTGGAAAGAGAGTAAACCGATAACGGTGAATGTAGATCAGGTACAGATTTATCACCCAAGAAAAAGGGATGAAGGTGTTGTTGAGACAGACGGATTGAATGGTGAAAGGTCTAGGGCAGAACAAGTAGAAATTGAGGGTAGCAAAGGTCTAGCCAGGGAAAAATGGCAAATTAAGAGAATGATGAGTGAGGGGTCGACATCAGAGTGAAAGGAGGTTACTAGTAAGAATGAACGGACGAAAACGTCCAGGAACAAGAAACATGACCAGGAGAGAAGCTGAGGAAGAAGCTGTAGAGAAGAACCAGGAGAGAAGCTGTCTGGGAGGTCAAGTCCTTATCAGCTTCGCAACAGACGACATATCAAGGAAGGGCAAGAGAAGTCCCGGAGGTCAAGTCCGTATCCCCTAAGCAACAGATTTAGCATCGACGAGAGGCAAGCGGCAACAGGAAGGACAAATCCATATCTGACAAGAGCCAGAGGAGTAGAAACAGCGAGTTGCAGAATTAGATTTCGGCCCTTCAAATGACTCAACAAGGAAGATTGTAAAAATGAAAATGTTTGTAAAAACTTTAAAATTGTTAGTTGTTTAAGTATATTAACATTTATTAATGTAATTTCTATCGGGTCGTTGGGACCCTCAAATAAATTACGTTTTCTTCACGGAGGGGGTTGTGACGGGTCTATCAGCGACCTTGTCACTAATACTCCTCTTGGAGGAATTTGCACTCCTCAACAGTTATTTGTATTAGAGGGCTTCCTCCGAAGAAGAGAACGGAAACATGTAAATTAAGACTGATATGTGTATATATAGTGTAAGCTTTCAAGAGAGAAAACGGGCAGCCAGAGCGGGCAAAAGTGGAGCCAAAGGGGGGGGGATTGAGAGGAAGAAAGAGATAGGATAGATTTCTATATGAATTGTTCTGTAGATTTTTAGCTTGATTGATTAATAAACTAGTTGTTTTAGAAATGTCGACCTTTCCTTCCCATCCGTCCGACCAAGTATTCTCACACCTTTTTCAAAGACATTGAGGTGTGTGCGGCCATCCAAAAGGATGCCTGCCCAAACCATCAACATCTGTTGCCGTAGTGGTCAACTTCTTGGATATTGGATGGCAGGTAGTGTGTCCCTGGTTCTCTCCATATGAAAATGCGGCGAAAATCAATGGTTTGGCTGAACCGGGACTCATCAGTGAAGAGAACAGTTACCCATTGATTCATGCTCCAATCTGTATGATCTTCGCCTTATTTTAAGTAAACTATCCTGTTAGCAGAACTGAGTGGGACGCAAAAAACAGGTCTGCTTGCAAACAGCTCTCACTCATGAAGTCTTCTAGAAACAGTCAATCTTAAAACTCGTGATATTGTGGCTGCATATAACTCATGAAATTCATGAGAAGCTGTAGCATCCCTCTTACGCCTCGCTATAATGCACAAATGGTGATCTTTTCTGGCTGTCGTGGCTCTTGGACGACGTTGCCCTCGCTGTCTCTCGATGGATCCAGTATCCTTAACCTTTTGAGTACGGCTGGCCGATCTACAGGCCAAAAGGAATATACCCTTAAAAGCCGGCGCAGACCGATGTAGCGGCCAAGCCGTGCTTTCCCCTGTAAACAGCTTTCGAATCAGCATGAGGCCTATTATAGCCCCGGAACATCATCTGCTTGACCGGTTTCTTTTGTATTCAGAAGGAAGGGGGGGATGGTGTTTCCTCTTTCACCCTTACCTAAAAATCCCTCTTTTTTCCTTCATACTCAAATTCTCACTAGCGGTGAGTGCATAGTTATTTTTGTAAGTGATCTTGTCATCTCGATTACTTAATCATTTCATTTTAAATTAATTTGATTTTTTTTTAAAAAAAATGCCTAAACGTAAAAGAGAACTTACCACGGAAGAGATTCAGAATATTTTAGCTGATTTAGAGACGAAATTTTTGATGATTCTGATTTTGATTGTGAGTTAGAAAATGAGGAAGATGATTTAGTTCAATCTTTAAATTTGAGTCGAGAGGTTGTCTCCGAAGAACAAAATAAAAGAAATCTGGAACGACCCACAAATAACCCATAAAGCGACAATTTTACCTTTTACAGGAAATAATGTGATAAAAGGAGCCGCTGTAATGAAATTATTGGATTAATATGTTGAACTTAAACAATATTTAAATATTTGGAAATAAATTTTTAATTTCTAGTTCCACTTTATTATTAAAAGGTTCCACTTTACTTTGTTATTCAAATAATAATATATATAAATATTACTAAGAAATATATGTTACACAAAAATTTTATTTCCGAAGTTTATTCAAAAAAGTGTTATAACTTTAAGTGGTGATTTTTTTTATGATTTTTATTTTATTTTTTTCATTCTAAAGAATATAATTACATATTTTCATAATGAATGTTTTTTTACTAATACACGTATTGCTATGCATTTTGCAGATTTAAAAATACCTCAGTTCTACATTTTTATTAACTTTTATACCTGTAAAACTACTTAAAATATATTTGTGGAGAATTTGAAGCAATTTTTGCATTCTGTTTTTGATGAAAATTTGTGCATAATTACACAATGTATTGCTGTACAGAAGCATATTTTTATTGTTATCTTAAGTTATGCTTATTGAAAAACAGTTTTTAAGAATTTTATATCGAAACATCAAAAAAAAAAAAAACACTTTTTTTTAATCGTGTATAAACAACAAAAAAAGAAAAAAATATTTGCAACAAAAAAAAATTACAAAAATATTTGTTATAGATTTTTAAAACTGTACATTGTAGTCTTTCGAATTTATAAAAGCAAGAAACTATTTCCGACATTTTTTTATTATGACAATTGATGTATAAAAGTTGAGTCTTCGAAACAAAAACTATTAATTCCGATATTTTTTCTTTCAAATTTATAGGAGACGAATATTACAAATTCTTTAGCATAAGAAAAATTCCCCGATTTATACAAAAACCTTAGAAGCAAGAAAAAAATTTTTGCTTTTGTTATATATTATACTTTAAAAGTTCTACAGTGTTGGATTTCCTGATTTTTCGAAACTTAAAAGAAGTTTTTTTTTTTAAAAAAAAAATATAATAAGTTTCTTTAATAATAATAATTACGATAAAATTTGCAAAATACTCTAAAATATATTTGAAAAATAAATGTAATCAGAATCTAACAGATAGTTACATTGAAATAAAAAAAATTTGTTCGTTTTCTTTTTTTTTCTCGCCTATTTATTCATGAGTCACACTTTTTATGTACGATAGTACAAAGAAAGGAATGTTCGGGTGCGTTCTAAGGCAACCGAACGTTTGAAACTCTGAATAGAGAATCAAATAGCTCTTGTAAATGAGCATGAAAAACAAGTTGTAAAAGCTTTCATATCGACAAAGAATGCTTCTCCCTCTTGATTATTGTTGATTCTTTCAGGTTGTGGTCATTATTGATTATCATATGCCTTTTTGGTGTAATAAAACTTAGAAATGCACATCTGCCTTCTTGTAAATCTTCAAGGTTGCTTTCATGTAGCCGGAAAACTATTCTTCCGTGGTTCTTCCTCTTATTGCCGTAATAAAGCTTTAGAAAGTGATTTCCTTTTCTGTTACATTGTCGGACATAGGATAAATAGAAACTATGCCGACGAACTTAAAAGAAGGCCTTCTACTTTGCGAACGTTATCGGGAAACTGAAAATAACCGTTCAGTGAACTGATATTATGTTAGATTTTGAGAGATAATGTAAAAAGGACCCAGTCACTTAGGGGACTGTCCAGACGAAGTGGGGGGGAGGGAAAAAACGATATTTGAAGCTAAAGTTTTCCTTCGTTTTGAAGAAAGTAAAGAAAAATTGTTGTCAGTTTTTTCTAAACCGATTGAGGAGTCTGTGCGTTGAGAAGGAAAGGTTTTTGTAATTATTTTGAATGTTGATCGAAAGAGTTGGCTTCGTAGGAATGTATTGGCTTTGGCTCTATCATATGCACAAAATCACACACAAAAGTCAGTTTATTATCGCACAAAAATCAGAGCAGTAATCTTAGAATTAAAACAATATTATGCAATTCTTTTGAAATTTTAAACAAAAAGTAAGGATTATCTAAAGGTTAAGAATATAACTTTTTGTACGATAAGTGAAAAAAAGGTAAGAAGCTCCAGTATGTTGTCATTACTTGTAAAACAATTAAGTACAAATAAGAATCATATATTCCTTTTATATAAACAAGATTACCGAGATACATGAAGCTCCTCGGCAACTTAAAAATTTTTGCAGTCATAATATTTTGTCTTCGATATCAGCTTATTGTTTGCGTTTTACTAGAAGTATTCTAAAAATTCAAAGCATTTCCTCTTTTTTACTAATTGAAACATTTATTACTATTGGGAAAAAAATAATTTTAAATTTCTTATGTGCATTTAAAGAATTTATTTTTAGGAACACGTAGGTAAACTGATAAATTATTAATATTTCATTTACAAGTAACATAAGGAACAAAGTAATAAGACGGTCCTCGTAATTTAAACAAGTAACGAGAACGATAGCCGAGCTAGAGCGTCCACTTCTAACTTCCACACCGCGGTAACGTAAGGATTTTGATTTAATGCGTATCAGCTCTGCTACATGTTGGAACACCTAATCGTCACCTTTTGTTTGACCTAACCGTCAAAACATGTGGAAACTACAATGTGGCACTATTTAACAAAGGCCAACATTTATAGCCTTAGGATACTCACATTTTAGAGCATAATGCGAAACACCTTTTTTTTAATGGTTTTGCTTTTTATTCATCTCATTTATTTGCCATAGTGAATATTTTATCATAATTTTCAGCATATATAGGAAGAATTAGAGCAAAGAAAAATAAAGTTTTCATTTTTGAAAAATGCTTGTTAATAAAATTTAGACTTAATCTTAGGATTCATTCAATATTATAAATTTTAATGTATCACAGTATAATGGATTATGGAACAATAAAAAATGACAATTATACATCAAATGTATCATTCCTTCATGGAAGATATATAAGAAAATTCTTAAGAGTGTTTAAATTTTTAAGATTTCTCTGGCATGTTCTAAAAGAGAAAAACAATTATAAATTAAGTAATAATGAATTTTCCAAAAGAGCATAGTTTATTTATGATGATATGTCTATTGTTATACAAATGCTGTGAATACTTATAAGAGCTTTTAAACTTACTTCATTATCGATTTGAGAAAGTCTGAATTTTACATTATAACATCAAGAGACAGGATCAGCAATTTTGCTTTTTATTTTATTTTGTATTACTGATTATAATTACGTGCAATTTATGAAGTATCATATTATTTTCTTCTTACTTCTAATTTGATTATTTTAAGTTTTAATACCAGGTGTGTATCAAATTCCTGCATTTAAAAGAATTAAAAATAAATTTAAAATATTTTATATCTATTTTAAAAAAATTTACTGAAAATCAAAATATAAATGAATTTTACTTGAATAATATCAATTAAATTTGGTTAGTTTATTGTGTGTACCTTTGTCTACAATGAAATAAGCGTTTCATTTTTTTATGCAATGTTTTATATTATCATCATTGTTTTGTGCTATTTCTCTCAATGCTCTTAATAATATTGAAAAAGGAAATCTAGGTGAAAAGCAGCTTAAATTGTTAGGAAATAATTTCTTTTTTAAAAAAATAAAATAAATAAATTTCTCAAATTTTCTTGTACTGAAATCGTAATTGAGATCTCCAAGAAAATATGTTTCCCTAAGAAAGGGAGACTCTTTGTATTTAGGGACTTTCTAAGCCACGAACATCCCCATTGACTGCGGACAGCAGCAATTATCTTGCTTCTTTTGTATGCCTATGTATGGTGCCATCCATGAGCGATAAAAAAGGGGGAAGTAAACATCGCCTAAGGCGCCGTCTTTAAGGGCCTTTTCCTCACAAAACCCGCCGTCTTCAAAAGGTTAATATAAGTAATAAACGCAGGTTGAAATGGTTTGTAATGCTTAAGTTTCATGACCAATCACTGTTCTTCTTCTGGGAACCGATCAAATGACTTGCTCCAACTGTAAATATGATACCAGCGGAAGCTGATATCATGTTTACTGTTATAACAAGTCGTTATTGTGCTTTGTTATATCGAAGGAAGATAGTTTCTTATATAAGTAATCAAATTACAAGTAGGAACTGTTGTAAAAAATTTTAGTATTTAGTCAAGATGCTTTGGTTTTGGTTTTATTAACGTCGCACTTGAAGCAACACGAGGGCTATTATCAGTCAAAAAACAATGACATCAGATAAAAGAGTAGATTGGACACCTAGAAAGATATGTAAGATTATTGTGTAGCAAGAAAGTGGTCTTTTATATGCTGAAATTGTAAGACAGGTGAGTAATTTAGTGGAGTACGAAAGTTTTGCTTACGATATCAGGAGACAAATTCAATAAAAATCGAAGTAGAAGAAGGCCGAAAGAGGTACACCATATGTCTTGATAGCAGAAGAATAAAAAGGCTATGATTCCAAGATAGAAGAATGTCATCAATGACCATTAGAAGTTATCTGAATAATGCTGGTGTTTCAGTAGGTTCAAGAACATTCAGGAGAAGATTAACAGATGTTGGACTAACAGGTAGAATTCCACGAAAAAAGCATTATCTCAAATTGCAGCAGCGCAGAAAAAGACTGCAGTGGCCAAAATAAGACATTAATTCGATGGATGAACAGTGGTCCCATGTTGTATGGAGCGATGTAATTAAGATATCGTTATTCGGTAGTGATGGGCGAAAATATGTAAGATGTAGAATAGAAGAGATACATTCTGACTGCAGTTAGGCGACAGTGAAAAATCCACTTAGTGTTATGGTTTAGTTATGCATCTCAGCAGATGGTATAGGTCGCCTTCATGTCGTCAATAGGCCACTGAATGCCAGAAAATATATTGACTCTATTCTGGAACAAAAACTTCTACCTTCCATCAGGGATCTCTTTTCCTATAATGCTTCATTTATTTTTCAGCAGGATTCTGCTCCCTACCACACAGCAAAATTATCAAAAGAAAGGTTTAGTACAAAGAGCTTTAAATTGTTGTTTTGTCCAGGAAAGAGTCCTGACCTGAATCCTATCGAAAACTTATGGTACCATTTGAAAACTCTTGTCCGAATGAGGCGCCCATCAAATAAAAGAGAATTCAAGTTATAATTGTTTCCGGTCATCATGTAATAACGAAGGAAGAGCTTAAAACTATTGTCAGCTCAATAAATCATCCCTGTGAAGCTGTAATAAGAAATAAAGGCTACCCTACTAATTACTGATAACTCACTGCAAACATCAGTATCTATTGTATATAAATAATTGTTGCAGATTAACTTTTTTGTATTGCAAATATTTGAATGTCGCTTCTTGAATTGAATTCGGTATTAAATTCTCTTTAAAATTACATATAAGGCTTTGCATTTTGTAAAATGTAACATTTTCTATAAGCATACAAAGTTAAGAAACATAAGAATTATTTCCAAAAGTGTCCACAATTTTATCCACCGCTGTGTGTGTGTGTGTGTGTGTGTGTGTGTGTGAAAGGCTACGCTACAGACA
>BMAW01056174.1:0-10638 GCA_019974015.1 Nephila pilipes
TTGAAAAGAATCCGTGATAGGAAAGGGAAATGAGGTAGGATAATTATCTGCAGAATTATTATTTGATCATTTTCCCTTTTTCTAAGAATTCAATAAATGTGACTCATATCGAATCCAAAAAATCCTCCTCATAACTTTTTTTTACGATAAGGCTCTCTTCTTTATTTTTAGAGTAGATTTATTGGAAGTAACTCATGATTTTTATTTACACTATTCAATTGTTTACCAAATTAATTTTAATAAAACTTAAATTAACATTATATCTCAAAATATTGGGCATCATTAATGTTAGGAGAGGAATATTTATACTTTGAGGGTGTAACATAGTTTATTAAGTTAACATAACGCATTTTTCGTAAAATTATTCCCTAACAATTTACGTGATCATAATTTAGTCAGCATTTCTTTTTTAAAAACTTTATTAGAATTAAAAAGAAATATGAACAGTATTCAACTACACTCTTTGCATCTAATCAAACCGAGCAGTATAATTTATATATTTTTTCTTCAACAGTTTTCAGGACTTTACAAACTTTCTAACATTTTAAATATCTTGTAAGATTTATTACATCATATAAAACTTATTATGCCTAATTTTAATTTTATGAAGCCTTAACGGGGAAATTTCTAAAAAAATCATCATTTCTTAAGATCATTGAAATATTTTTTTCTTAGAGAACAAGATTAACTAAATACCTTTGTTACTTTAGATTATCTAAATATATATTTAAAATATATGTTAGCTTTCTTTAAGAGAGTTTACATATTATGCTAAAAGTCTGTGAAGCAAAGCAGTTATATGCATTCTATTTTAAAATTTTAAAATTTATTTCATAAATTCCTCATACGCATTACATCTAATTTTTATTACATTTTTCTATTGCTTTTCAGTGGCGTGCTAAAATATACATCATCAAAGGACAACTGAAATTTCTGTGAAGATGCTTCTTAATTCAAATTAAATTTGCTTTTGAGAAATATATATATATATATATACATTAACGAAACGAAACAAAAAATATTACAAACATGAAATGTAACCTGAATATATGTATTATAATATTTGACTTATAAGTATCTATGATAAAATTCAATGATTCTACATTGTACTACTCTTGTTCCTGGGAATATGAGCTGATGGTACTCTTGTGTACACTAGCATCTAAAGGAAAATAAATGATACAGAATTCAAAACAATTGGGTGTGGCCTGAATTATTTCCTCTTCTAAAAAATTTTTTTTTATCCCCATTTGTATTTGCATTATATGATATTTGATTAATGATAGTTGAAACAAAATATATCTGCAAGGATATTATTAATACTTTGTTATTCAAAAATAAAGCATTTCTTGCTAATATCTACAAGATTGACGTAAAAGCTAATTTTCTAATGCAGTAAAATTAATACAATGATTTTATAAAAAAATAACTTCAAGCCGAAAACTTATGTTGTTCGATCTTTACTCTTCAAAAAGGCAATTTTGGAAAACCCAATATTATATGTATGGTAATATGCACTGTTTGCTAACATCTTTAACAGTTACATTGCTTTTCAACATCAAAATAAATCAGAGCGTGCAACAACTCTGTAAATATACAAAGAAGTAAAAGTATCTCCATCCCCCCGCCAAAAAAAAATAAAGAAAGTAAGTTTTAAAGTCGAGATTTTCAGTCTGTTAGCAAAGTCAATTTTTTTCCAAACATTTAAATGTAAAATATGCATGAAGCAGTCTGCATGAAATGTTAAAGTTTATTTTTTAACAGTTTTACATAAAAAGCTGGAAAAAAGTTTGTGTTTTTACATATTTAAAGTAAAAGAATTCGAAAGAGAAGAATATTTTAACTCGAAGTAACTTCTGAAAATGTCCCTAAATATTTTCAATTTTTAGTGTAGTATTATTCTTTAGAATTCATACATTAAATAATTATTATTAAGCAAATGTCAGCCTATTGAACATTATGTCATCAGGCACAGAGCTCTCTAATATTTTTTTACAATACAATTTAAATGATTTAAAGTACATTTGTCCAGATGTGCAGCAGTCATGGCTTATTCGGAATCATATAAAACACGTAAAGGCGAGTTAATAATCATAAATTATATTTAAATAGTATATTTCAATAGTACTAAAAATAAAACACCTGCGTTCTTTATAACAATAGAGTAGAACATTTTTGAAAAGAAAAAAATGATTTTTCTTTTTTTTTTTTATACAAATAAAGTAAAGGAAAATGTACTAAAAATGACTTCACTTTTATCATCAATATTAAAAATAAAAGTGATGATCTTTTTTTACAGCTGTAAATATTTGACTAGTAACGGAAATGCTTCACATGGTCATAGGTTAGATAGTTGTAGTTTTATGAACATGATATATTTATATATATCCATGGTTTATATGAACAGTTCTTTTTTCACATTAAAATTATTTATTCATTTCGATGAGAGAGAGAGGCAATAAACATATACATTTTGAAGGAGAAGGCAAGAGACGCAACTCAGCCGTCTCAATTACAACAGAAAAGAACAGAAAAGAAAGAATTTTTACCGTGCAGTCCATTAGGAAGGGATATCACGTGGTATAAGATGAAAGGATTTCCATAACTTCTATCAGACTAGTAGGGATAATTTGTGACAGATTTATGATTACGGTAAGGTCGATTCAACAAATTTTATGAGCACGTGACCTAATAAATAAAAAAATATATTTAGGATTTGGGTTAGAAAGTAGGAATGAACTATTTACAGAGAGTGAGAAAGCTTAAGAAATTAAAAGATTTTCAAGTGAAATTATTAAAAATTTAATTTGAATCATTACACACACTAACATATATAGGCCTGTAACTAATTTAAACCTATTATTTTCCAATTTCTTACTTTACATTATTTCTGGTATTTTATATACTTTTTTTTCATTTACTATATATTTTTTGATATTTCTGCTATTTGTTTGTGTATTTTTCATTTAATTTAATTATTTTTGAATGTTACACAATTATCTTTGTATAGTAAATTCGATGAATGTAATGTCATTAATTTTTCTATTTGCAATTTTTATCTGTTTTTTTTATGATTTGGTTTATTTATTCCTTCTCAATGGTTCAGTTTCGATTGTAATTGTATTTTGTATTGTTATCCAAAACTGAGCTTGTTTGCTAAGTATTAAGACTACAGCTTATTGGAAAAATGGGAGAAAAAACTTTTAAGAAAATTTCTTCAAACAAATATACATACTATGCATAGTAAAAATTATAAACTTTTTGAAATTATATTATTTCTTACCAAAATGTAAAAATGAATACTATACATTTCGTTTAAAAAAAGTAGGTTTGAAAATCAACAGTTAAATGTTTACATTTATAATGTATTATTATTCGAAGACTCGTATCAAAATTACTGCACCAAATTAAGAAAAGAAAAATAACTTGATTGAATTGCAAAAAGTATTTAAAAATAAATATGCTCTTTAAGTTAAAACATCTTACATTTTATGACATGATTTGTAGGCATAATTAGTGAATATCAAAGTATCATCGTAAATAAAAAAAATATATGTTTTCAAACTCAGATTTGCATATTATTAAATGAAGTCCTCTTTTCGCAATAATGTACATTATTTTAAGTCATTTTTATTCTTTAAATACATGTTGAACTGTATTTATTATATTTTAGGCGAAATACAATTTCAATCTCCAAAATTAGATCGAAATAATTAAAATAAGCAAATACTGATAAATGGTAAATACAACGTATATTCAATATTAATTCATTAAACAAAAAAAAAAAGTTTCCTTCCTATCAAGCAGCAAATTATGATTACATTACGTCCTCGAACTTACGAAATGAAGTTCTGAATTGTATTTATATCTATATAAACCCTACTCTTTTTTTACACGTTAGATACGTTCCTTAGAAAACCGTGCAAAATAAATTCGTGAAAAAATAAACTTCCTTCCTATTAAGCAGTAAATTATAATTACATCACGTCCTCAAACTTGTGAAATAAAGTTCTGATTTATATATATATATATATATATATATATAAACCCTACTCTTTTCTTACATGTTAGATACGTTTCTTTAAAACCGTGCAAAATAAATTCGTGAAAAAATACATACTATATATGGTAAATTTGGAGATATGTTCCACAACTTTAAAAAATTTTGCAAAATAAAAAAAATCTCTAACTCATTTTTATTACAAAAAAATTAAAACTATTGTACAGTGAAAATTCACTCCACAGGTACATACAAGATATAAAAAATCAAATTTAAATTAGGAATAAAACTACTAACATCTATTCATCGCTACTTGATAACAAACGTACAAGTTTATTTCGAATTGGATCAAAAATGCTATCATTAGTAGATGTGTCAGATATGCCTAGCACAACTCTCGGCTTTGATTCAAATGACGAATTTCATTCGTTATTAACGGCCACTGTTGTGTGTTTGTTTGTGTGTGTGGAAACAAAGTCTGTTATTAGCAGCTACTTTTTTAGTTTCACTTGTTGCTTAAATAATTCTTTATATACTGCTACACAAAACTTAAGATTACGTTGAAATTTCAATGCTTGTTCTATGTCAGGATCATGAGAAAGAAAATGTTGTTCCATACTTGTAGCGAATTTCCAGCCCTCGCGAATTAAATCAGCGGTTAATAGTTAAATTTCACCTTCGAATACATCATTATGGACTTCTTTATTATCATAAACTAACATAAATTCAATTAAATCGTTCTCATCTAAAGGGCTTTCTAACATCAATTCTTCGATTCCAGACGTTAGCATGTTGTTCAAACTTTCGTCACCAATGGCATTTGTTAAATTTATAATTTCAAAACACACAGCTGATTTTTGTATACTACGAAACTTCTATTTTTGACGCAAGTTGGTGAAAATTTTCTAACAAGCATTGAAGGCTGAAAAACGAAATGCTGAGTTCAAGTTAAAGTGCAACGAAATGAAGGGAAAAAGTTATTATAAAAATTGGTTATTCCCTGTAACTCTAGAATACAAAGTAAACAACCCATGCATATACCAAATCACTCACAAATGTGTGGGCATAATCCGAAAGTTTTCTGATTATACTAACAAAATTAGAATTGAAAAAAGAAATATTTCAGGATTAATGCCGGAAGAAAAAATTCGTGAACAAATTATATTGATGAACCGTGTTATTTCAAAATGGTGTAAAAATAAGTGCGTGTAGAAAAGAGTTGTGTGTATATATTTTGCTTAAAATGATTAGAAGTATAAATGAATATAAGATAAATCAGATTTATTTTTTGTTCTTCTGACTTAAATGTGTTTGAAATAAAATAAACTCATATGAAACAGCTTTTTTAGATGTTAATTTGGAAATGGAAAACAATATGATTGTTATTAGCATTTATGACGGATATTTATTGTTTCTCTATCGATAAAATTCTTTTCTTTACTATCAATTTAATTTTAAATATATTTAGAAAAAATATTTTTTTAACTTAGGAATGTCAATTTAGTTAATAAACCATTTAAAATACAAAATATTTTAAATATTTTCTTTTTTCCATGTGTTAAAGCTGATTATCCAGCTAATTTTAAAGGTAAAATATAAAAATTATGAAATTGTTTAATTGTAATTTTGATTGTGTTTTTTGAATTTTTTTTTGTTTTGTTATTTTTTTAAAAAAGATTGTTTTTGTTCATATTTTTTTAAATTTCTTCCTCTTTGTTCCTAATATTTATGTTTGGTTTATTTATATTTATTTTACGTTTATATTTTTTTGAAAATTTTTATCATTGTTACTTTAAATAATATTACATTTTATTATTTTTAATTGTTATATTTTTTAAATATTATTTGTTACTTTCGTAATTATTTTAATTTCATTTTTATTATGTTTCACTTTTTATTTATTTATTTTTGAATTTTACTATTAAAATGACTAATGCACTGTTTTCTAACCTTTTATCCCTGGGGACTATGGAAAAAAGGGAAATAGATTTCTCGAACCAGCGTTGGCCAAGTATAAAATACAATAAATAAATAGATATGATTGATTATTGAATCTAATGTTATGCAAATATATTTTTTAGTTAGTATGACATTTGCTACAATTTATTTTTAATTTTTTTATATACGTGGCGGCAGATTTATTTCTGCGAGACGAGTCAGTGCATTAACATCAAATCAATTTCTTTGTTTGCTTTTATTACTGATATAGTTGAAAAAGCTTTTCTAGGTAAATAAGAAGTCGAAGAAAACGACCAACAATTTAATAGCTTTATAACATAGAGATAAATGTTCTTTATAGAGTGGTGTCTGGAATTGAAACATAGATTGCATTTATGTCTGGACACAAGAGTATCATCAGAAGGCAATTCGATCAATTTTTTCTTCTTACGAAGATTTTTTCTTTTTGGAAGGCAAAATCCTAGTACATATGGACTTATATTTTTCAAAAAATGTATTATTAAACTAGAGGTTAACTCTACGTTGATTTTCAGCTTCAGAGAAATAATGAATAAAGTTTTTACGTAACTCAAATAATTGTTGGTTTATTTTGCTGAGTATAACCGAAAGATAAAGAGACGGTTTTTAACTCGTATTCATTCGTTTTTAGTCGTTCCTTATTATTGTCATGGGCAGCACCTGAACTCTTTCGAATGGTGTTGCAGCGCAATTCTTTAAATGAATTGTTGAGTTGAGAATCTGTAAAATATTTAATTATATCAAATTTTGGTGCATATTTAATATGTTCCCTTTTGATACCTACACATTTTTATTTACTTAAGTTTATATGTGCGGAAATTGCTGAGAAGTTTAATTAAACTTAGAAAGGATTTTAATTTTTTTAAATATTTGACGGACCAGCAGAGATCCACGAAACAGTGGTTGGGAAACATTGATTAAAAAAGTTTTTTCTCTAAATGTTTCTTCTTCTTCTATATATTTGAGCAACACAAATTTTTTTTCTCGTGGATGTTAGTAAGCTGTATGAATTTAAATTTTAAGAAAATAGTATAATTAAAATCAAAATATATGTTTTGAGTTATAGCTAAAAGCATTTTAGCTATTAAAAATTGTATGTAATTATATGTAATAACATTTCTATGTATTAAAACTTATATCTAACTACATTTCTGTGTGAAAAAAACGCTACCTTTATAAATATAATATATATCTACCTACGTTTTATATAAAAACCATTACACAAAACATAATTATTTTCACATGATATCATTGTATCTTAACTATTATGGGTCACATAATCAAATGAAGTTTTACAAGAGGGTTAAATGAAATAGAAGCTTTAATTTTAAATAATTATTTCCTGAAACTTAAATAAAAATTTAATAATATTTTATAGTTGTGAAATAATTTTCAAAAATTATTTTATTACTTTCGTTTTTCATTAAATTAATTTTGGTTCCAATTCACATTGGCTCGTGGTTCCTTTGAGTTTCTTTTTTAATCATATATATTACTGATTATTTATTAATCGTTTGATGATTAGGAGAATCAGAAGTTCTCGCTGTCCCATTACGAGTAGTGCTAAGATCAAATGGTCGCTGAAAAGTGGCAGCCATACAATTTATTCTGTGCCTTTGCTTATTCAAAAAAAAAAACAGTCCATTCCTTATCAATTTTTTTGTGCTTAGGAATTATATTATTTTTATTAATACTCTAAATTTTTACAGAAATCATCTACACTCAGGAACATTGAAAACAACACATGAAGAAGGAAGCAATCTACAATCTTGACATTTTTCAAAGTAGTTGAACAGTGTCCGATTTGAAACTGATCCAAGTTCAGTACTTATGTGCGTGACAACACACCGAGCAGTGTCACTGCAATCAGTAAATGGGTATTATATAAACCCGTGCATAGCGGAAGATTCATAAGCTTAATGATCAAATTCAAACCCTAGGAGGATCTAAGTTCGAGAAGAATGTCTGTTATATATGTAGAAAGAATTTTGACACTGTAACGTGAGATTGAGAGAGGCCTGATCATCGACACAAAAACCGCTGACTGGCCAACGCGCCGTATTGCTCACCAGGTCGATTGTTCGGAGTGTGCCGGCAGAACATGTTAAAAACAGTGAACACGAGATTGTACCCTCGTGCGGAGAACCGGTTCAGGAGCGACTAGGAAGACAATGAGGCGAGAGGACGTACGTCAAGTGATCGTGGATCCTGCAGTGACTCGTTCCGTAATAGTCAGGTGTAGGGCCAGCAGTTATTCCACAATCCATTTCCAAACACCTTGCGGAAGCGAATTTGTAATGAAAGCACCTTTTTCGTATACTGCCTTCAAAAACGAAATATTGGTAACTACGTCTGCATTGAAGCCACTCCAGATCAACGAGGAATGCCATAGAATGGCAAAACGAGGAGTTTAGTGATTAATCCAGGTTTGTTTTGGGGATAAATGATAGCCACGTATGGTGTGGAAGCACCCTGGTGAATGGTATAATTACACACCCTCTGTCGTGCGATACATGGCCCACACAACAAGTGTAATGGTCAATAGCCTATGGCAGCCTATTTACTCTAATAGTGGTATATGAAACCTTAACAGGCTAGCGTTAAATTGTTGACGTTCTCCGATTCCACGGGGCACCTTTCCTAAAAAGACTTCCAAGGACATGTCTTTAATTTGGTTTTATTAACGTCACATTAGAAGCAAAGTGTGATATTGTCGATGGACCTCGTAATATGAACCTCGGTCAAGTTACGAAGGCGACACTTAAGCTGGAATATCCCTTAGCTGCTCCACCATACGAATGGTCTTCCAGGGGTAATTTTTGAGTAAGGTAATACTCTCCCGCATACAGTAGCCCATGTACCTCAAGAGAGCATCCGACGTTGAATCAATGAAGGATTGTGTTGCGTCATGTAAGGTAGCAGGAGGAAGTTCGAAGAAATATTGAAATGGCCCTGTATTTGTCAAACTATGCTCAATGTATTTGTTTAATTATATTGATTTTAGGATCAAGTGAATCTCTTATATGTGTCCTTACGTGTATTAAATTTTATTTCATTCCGATTCTTCCTTCTTAACTAGTTTCCTGTTTTCAATGTTCTTGATAGTAGTTATTCATTGGCTTTAATTTTTTAACGCATTCTCAATTTCATGAACTTTATGTACAAAAATTCCATATTATGTTTTAAAAGTACCGATTTAATCGCAAATTTTCAATAATAATTTTATGGATTTAAAAGTATTCAAACTGAAATATATTATTTTAAACATAAAAAATAAATGTTTTTAATAAGAAATTTTGTAATATTAATTTTTTGATAAATTAAACAATAAAGCTTGATAAGTTTTTGTACTCTTATCATTCATTGTAGTTATTTCCCATTCAAGATAACAGTTCTTATGAAAAACTCATGCTTATTTTAATAAAGAATTCTTTAATTCGATATTTGTAAAAAAATATTTTTTAAAGACATAAATATTTATTAAAAGACACAAATATTTATTAATGTTCTTTATTTGTTTCGAGTTCTTCAATTAATTTCTTAGATTTTTTTTATCGTATAATATTAGAATGCTTAATAATGCAATTTTTCTGAAAGTATTAGAATAAAAAATTACATTCATTGAAAAAGAATCTCGCAAATATAAAAATATTCTTGAATTTGTTAGGCATACTGACTTGTAGCTGTTAAAGTGTAAGGGATTAATAACAAAAATATCACATAAAACTAACATATAATGTTATGTTGCTTATCGAGTTCATATTGAAAAATTATAATTCGTATTCTTGAGTTATGTAAAAATATTGTTTGAATCTAATGTACTTGTTGTTATTAATGGACAACGATAAATATTGTTAATTTAGGTCATACATCAAAAGACAAACTTACACTTTATGCCAGACGAGAATTTTGTTGTAAAATTGTATTTCAATTGCAACATCCTACATTATTATGCTTGCATGTAACAAGTAAATTTATGACTCATTCTAATCCCTAATATCTAGCATCAAATATCATGACACTTTTGAAATGAATTTATTTCGAGCTATTGAATAAAATATACGTGCTTGATTTTTGAGATCAGTATACTTTAAAAGGTTTTAAGACAAATTTTTAAATTTTTAGGGAAAATTTCAATTGAACACAACAACAACAACAGAAAAAAAAAAGAAAAGAAAACTTCTGTTAATAAAAAGATCAAAACTTTAACACATTTCAGATTCTGGGTCGAATCTAGTATAATTTTTTAACAAAATGTCTTTCCTTTCTGACATTTTTATACGCTAAAGTAGAATCACAGTCAGATGATGCATTTTTATATTACCTAATTTTAATTTCATATTCACATTTTAAAAGATTGACTTTCTACTCTAAACATATAACCTTGGAGTAGAAAATGTAATGATCTGATATTAAGAAGCAACTATTTAAAGCGATGAAATAGCATACGAGATGTTTTATACAGTGGTTTTGTCGGACATTCAAACTACAGTAAATACGAAAAATTAAATTATTGTAAATCTTTTACTTGTACATTGAGAAATTTAGAGATGCTACTATCGAAATATTTATTCAAATTTCAATGTACGTTTTAAAAAATTAAAAAAAGTTTATAAGAGGATAAGTTTTACTCAAATTCATATAATTTATTAAATGTTTTT
>BMAW01056179.1:0-10335 GCA_019974015.1 Nephila pilipes
AAAATACGAACGGTATAAAAATGTTGGTCATTAAAATACGGTTTCTGTTTTTTTAATTTTTATATTTAACCTAACTTTCTAAACTTGAGGTAATTGAGACATCAAAATGCTTTTAATTTAATTTTTTTTTGTACATATCTCTGAAATTCTGCTGTGTGATTAGTGCTGATATTTTCCATATTATAAACTAATCTTTTATACAACACAATAACCTTTATTTTTTCTATTAAACACTTGTGGTCGCGGTAGCTTAGTGGTCATGGTCTCGGACTCGTGGTCGGCGTTTTCTTTTAAGTCGTGGGTTTGAGCCTCAATGTCACTAAAAAATCGATGTATGGCCGGGGATGATGCACATTAAATCTGTCGAGGCTCAAAGTGCTCCCGTTGGCATGGAAGGTGGGAGAGGAAGGTGCCAGCTCAAGTTTCGTCCTCGTCGTTTAACTGATGTTCAAAATTACGAGCTCCGTCACTAATAGTTCTCGTATAGCTTCTAGTACGATATTAATAAAATCAATCAATAAATAAATAAACACTCTGAAGTTTTAGATATTTAACAATATTTATATAAAAACTAAGGAAAGTCTTGTATAAAAATATTATTTTTTAAGGTTATAAATCCGCCAAGAAGTCTAGTATTCGAGCTAAGGGTTTTGGACAAAATCCCATAACAATCAACCGTGCTACAGCGTATTTCCATTATACAAAACGATACACGTAAAAACATGATTAATGATAGATTTTTCTTCTGCTCTTCGGTATCTATTCTCCATTTTTGAGCATCTCAAAAACTAATTTTTATCAAATGTTCAACAGACTAAAAGTTCCTAACTGATTTTTATTGGAATGGAAGAATATTAACTCCCAGCTTCCTTGGTTTTTCATCAGTTAGGGAGCAATCGAGACGCTAAAAATTATCAGTTAAGTAATAGACGAACAATTCTGTTAATTACGTTTAAAGTAACTTTTTTTTTAGAGTGATCAAAATTGCAGTGAAGAGTGGTTACCAAATTGCGTTCCTAATCAAAGATTATAAGTAAGGATTCTACTTATCTTAAACAAACAGCAGAACTGGACTAAACATAAACTGGATTTGAGTTAAGGCGACCTCTTAAAATATCACCTTTATCTTCTTACATCAACATCGTATGCTTA
Source organism: Nephila pilipes (assembly GCA_019974015.1). NCBI lineage: Eukaryota > Metazoa > Arthropoda > Arachnida > Araneae > Nephilidae > Nephila > Nephila pilipes. The sequence continues at coordinate 1,153 of BMAW01056179.1, forward strand.
ACATATTCGCTAATTTCTTTTATCGCTTATTAAGACAAAAAAAAAAATCTCCAACTTCTCTATCGCATTCCTTCAAATCATATATTAGATACATGTCCGTGACAGCCTAGTAGTCATGGCCGGAGTTGATTTCGTCGTTTCACGGGTTCGATGCCACCAAAGACCCGCAGTGTTGCTGATTTTTGATGCACATTTTATCTGAGAAGTTCTAAGTTCTCCTTCTGATGTGGTGCGCAAGTGTGGAGAAAAAGATGCCAGCTCAGGTATCATCCTCGTCACTTGTTCGAATTTCAAAATTACAATGTCCGTCGCCGATAGCCCTCGTGTTGCCTTTCAGGGCAACATTAATAAACAGTCACTTATATCGCATACCTCGAAACCACCTATCTGATCATTCCAATTTACTACATTCCTTATATAATAACTTTAAATTAAATGAAAGTCACTGCTCTTTCACAGAGGAGAGCTACTGTATTTAAGTAACATATTAAAGACCGAAAGACAAGTTATAGAGAAAAGCGCGAAAGAACCCTCAACGAATCTGGTTTGGTTTTATTAACGTCACACTTGAAGCAACAAAAGGGCTATTGGCAACGGACCTCGTAACTTTTAAGCTCGGTCAAGTGACAAGGACGATACTTGAGCTAACAACCCCCTCTCCTAACTTCTACGCTACTCCAACGGAAGGGCTTTGAGCATTGACAGATTTAAAGTGCATCAGCCCCGGCTACTTGCGGATCTTTAGTAGCATTAAGGCTTTCATCTACGACTCGACGAAAACCGCCAGTCCGCGATCATGACCTCTAGGCTACCGCGGTCGCGAAACCTCGACGAAATAACTAACGAAATGGAGAAAATGTAAATAAGTTGAATTTTCCAGCAAAATGTTAACGCGCAATCAAGGATAAACACTCAAATTTTATATTACAAACAAAATGGAAATAAAATGAATTGCTTAAGTTTCTTCATAAATTTTCTCAAATGAATTCAACATTAAGAAAAGTGTGTAATGCTATACACATAATCTGCATGGAAAACTGATTAAAAACTAATTACCATTTGGTTATTTATAATTTGGTGTCAGATAGTTTTTATAAATAAAAAAAATGTTAAAAGGAGAGAAAGAGTTTTACAAAAATGTTTTAACAGAAATTAAGAAAGGGATATTTTTTGCCATTTTCATTGAATGTAATACATCATGATTAAATTAAGCTATAAACACACTCAATTAAGCTTGATTCACTCAAAAAAAATTCTTATTAAAGTTTGAATATATTTGAATATATTTATTACATATTTATGAAGAAACAGTAAAAACTATTTAGCAACACTGATAAAATTATAGTAATATAAAAAGTTATAAGAGAAACTCATGATGTATGCCTCGTTTAAGGAACTATCATCAGAGATAATTAATTTTTGAAAAATAATTCTGATATCAAAATGATTTAGTACCTAATTTTCTAAGTCTGATAATTATATTTTTCGTCTTCAATGTCGATGAAAACTTTCCTCCTTAACGAATTATTTTTCTACACTTCTAATCCATACTTGAAAAATTCCACAATGAAGCAAATGCGAATTTCTCGCTCACTTCAAGAAATAAGATTCTGAAATAAAAATTTAATCATTTCGAATTTATTAATGGAATAATGGAAGAGAAAAATAACACTTCATCAAAGAAATTAAAACTTACGAAGTTCTTTTATCCAACTTTGCACTCTATTGTGACGGCTCTTTAAAAGAGCTCGAGATGTTTCCTGATAGTTGATAGAGGAGTTGGATGTTTGGGTTTGCAATCTGCTTTTTAATCAAGAATTAGACCTAGTATATATGAAATTTTTCGGTTTGGACTAATCATTGGGTGCAGATTATCCGGTAGACTTAGATGTCACGCTGAGAAGCAATACAAGAGTTATTGACAAGGGACCTCGTAATTTTAAGCCTTGGTCAATTGACGAGGACGACACCTGAGCTGGCACATCCCCCTCCCAACCACAACATATGTCAAGGAGAGAACTTGGAACCTCAACAGATTTAACATGCATTACCCCTGTTATAAGATTAGTCTTTATTGACAAAGGACTCGAACCACGATTCATTGGAAACAATGCTGACCTACAGTTTGCGATCCCAACCATTCGATTAATGCGGCAACCATCGTTACTTGTACATCGTTCAAAGTAAAAATTAGCTTTCTGTGTAGCTCTAAAGCATCAATTATTTAAATATTAAAAATAGAAATAGATCATCTAAATAAGAATTGCTTTCATTCTGATGATGATTAGGAGTTTGGTTAAAATGAAGAATATGGTGTGGATTGCAAGTTGACAATTTTTTGACGACTTTAAAAATAAGTCGCTAAATATAACAAAAATATTTGCTATTATCACACAAAAAACTAATATCGTAAGGATTAGCAAAAAACAATTTGCCACAGTGACATTTTTATTGTTCAAAAGAATTTCCGAAATTGCCGTGAACTCTGTATTTCAATTTAACAAAAATGTTTATTTCATAAAATTTTTGAGAAACTGAAATGTTTAATAAAAGCTGTTGTTTATAAAGGAGCTTCTGTATATTTATTTCGTCCCTCATTAATATTCGTTATTAATGAGAAACAAATAGTTTTGAGCGCATAAACATAAAAGAGATTTACACGGTCAGAGAATATAATATACTAAGAGGAAAATAATCATCTTTTTATGCAGAATATTTCACTGCTTGTTTATCTCTACAGTAATGAGTATTCTCTACCCAGTGTTTACATTTTGAAAATTTTCTCTTCTATTCCATCTCCCCAAACTCGATTAACACCCAAATATTCATTGCAATCGATAAAACTCCTGTGTACGTCTTCAGAATCGCGTGCGGACCCTTCTGTCTGCGGATTCGACAGGGCTATTAATCCGGCCCTGGGAACTTCTGCTGCCGAAATCCACGACTTCATTTATTTCCTCTCTGTAAGTAGGGTGGAGTAGAAAGATTTCTGTAGTTGTTCCACCCACTCTGAATTACAAGCGTTATATCTATCATCTTAGTGAAATATAATTTTATGTGTGGTTAGAGCTAGAGCTAAAGAAAGCAGATTTCAAAGTCCGTGTTCCATAATAAAACAATGGTTCGGCTCGGAAAACGAATTTTCTTTTGCAGTTAATACTGTACAAAGAGATACAGATTATTACTGAAAAATAACTGAGATATCTTTATAAAATTTATTCTGAATTTTACTTGATTCTTATATAATTATTATTATTTGTATGATTTCAGGAAATCGTAGAGTGCAGTAACCTACAGTATAATAAAATTTTAATTAATATCTCATACATTGTAAATTTTAATTAATACTAAAAGTTTTTCGCAATAGAAATTTAATTTTTACTTATTATTCTTAAAACTTTATCCATCCAAAGTTCTGTCCGCATTTCTTGACCTTTCGAAAGCCATCATTGTAGAACTCTCTCTCACACAAAAGATTGAACCCTTTCTTCTGCTTACTTCATTTCAATCTATGGCTTCCTGGAACAAAACAAACCAACAGGAATAGTTTTAATTTATTGCATTCTGTATATAGAGATCGATTAATATGCAGAATATATTGTATCCAGATACCTCAATAATTTCTTAGTAATAATGAAACCTCTTATGATACCCCCGTATATTCTGATCAAAGAGCACCGCTTCCTCACCCAGAGGTTTACAGAGCCTCCATTTAGCTCATGCGCGTGTGGAGTCCCTTTTGAGGCAATTCTTCAACAACAACAACTGACGTTATAACACCTTAATAAGTGGCCTGAGGTGGGATTCCCTTTTGGCTTCATTGTTAAGAGCAGTATTAAAGTGAACAGACAAGTTTTCTCCGCAGTACTAGATGGAGTATTCATATCAATGGCGTACCTAGAGGTGTGCGAAGGGATATATGAACCACTAAGACCTTTCCTCAAAACTAAAATATTTCAGGATTATTCTTTTATTGTACTATTATATTATTTTCTAAATTCGGAACATAATAACTTTTTTTTCACATCATGCTTATTTTTTTTTTCATCGCGATTAGAAAAATAGGATATCATCTAAGTTGATTCCTGAGAAAAGAATAAAAAAAGCATTTCTGTCTCTGAAAGGGTACCATTGGTTCAGTTTTTGTAGATGAAGAGGGGGAGAGGGAGAATTCCTAAAAAATGCATCCCCCAAAAATGCAAATGTTATTCTCATGGTATCTTTATTATTTCTATTAATTAATCCTCTTTTCTTAAATTTTCATAACTTGATACAATTATATCAATAATTGAAACATTTTAAGTAGGAGAAATAAAGGTTGACATACAGCTATTTATTTACTTTTATCTCGTGGTTATGCTAAACTAAAAAATAGCTCCCGTCCCGCAATGATGATATGCACCTTCTAAAATGTTTTCTGGGTACATCACTGAATAAAATCATCCCCGTCACTCAAGGACAAACTACATTCTCCCCCTGAAATGGCGGGGGAAATATCGCTCGCGCTAAATCTTTATGTTTAGTAAATCAGAAATTTTGCAGACGAATTTAAGTAATCATGCATCGTAGAGTTAAAATATAAATAAAATGACTTCTATCTTAATGGTTATTCAAACAAATAGAAACCTAGATCGAATAAATCGGTAAAATATAAAATAATATTGTTTTTTGCGATGCTCACACAGAGACAAAACAGAGACAACTGATCGCATTAGAACACTGTTTTCGACCGAGACTTATTCGCTTGTGTGGTGCAAGAGCTTACGTGTTTTCGTTTGCCTTAAAAAATTTTGATTCCGAAATGTGATGAAATTGGAATACGACGCCAGATTAATAATACACTTAATGGTATTTTTTCAATGTGTAAATATAATATACAACGCAATTTAACCAGTATTATGATTTTATAATTGCACATCACAGAAAATTTAATATATTAAAATGAGATTGTTAGTTTATCTGGTTTTATTAACGTCGCACTTGGAGCAACACAGGATATTGGCGACGAACATCTTAAATTTGAGCCTCAGTCGAGTGATGAGGACGACACCTGAGTTGGAATCTCCCTCTCCAACCTTCCACGCCACGCAAACGAGAGGATTTTGGGCCCCGATAGATTTAACATGCATCGGCCCCGGCTACACAGTGGGTCTTTAATGACATCAAGGCTCGAACCTAAGACTCTACGAAATCCACCGGCTACGAGTCCCCTGCCTTATCCATTAGGCTGCCACAGATTGGGAGTGATGTTATTTTAAATTCATAATTAAATTTGCGCAGTGCCAACATTTCGCTTTGCGACCCCTACTGGGCTCACCACCCACAGTTTCAGAAGACTTGATTAATTGATTGATTGATTGTTAATAATATGGCATTTAGAAGCAACACGAGGACTAATAACACCGGACCTCGTAAATTTAAGCTCTCGTCAAGTGACGAGGATGATACCAATCTGGCTTCTCCCTCATCCAACTTCCATACGACACCCGGGGAGGACTCAGAACCTCGACAGATTTAATGTGCATCAGCTCTGCTAAGCAATCGATCTACAGTGACATCATGACTCAAACCTACGATTCTACGGAAATAAAGTCGACGCGAGTTCCTCACCATGACCACTCCGCTACCAAGCTGACATATTTTAAGAAGCGCTGTTCTTAAAACATTCAAGCTTTGAAAATTTTTAATTTCTTTATTCGAATATAATTAATTCTATAATCCGTCATTTCTTGCTTAATATGAAACTTCGAAAACCCCAATGCCATTTAAAAAAGAGCTTTGAAGATGTAGGTTAAACTAAATCTTTGTAACTCACGAATCTTTTCTCTCTCCAAGCGGTTTGCTTACTTCATAATTAACTTCTCACTAGAATTTTTCTCAATGGCAATCAGCAGGAGACTCCTTCCTCAGACAACTCCATCTCAACGAGAAACAACTCTTTTACAATTCTGAAAAGATTAAACAAAAGAGATACTTAATTAATTAATCCCCCTTCCTCACATAAAGATGGAACTAATTCTCTCTTCGAAACAACGATGCGGATCTTTTCCTCGAAGCATCCCGCTGAAGAACATTCCGAGGGGCGTATAATCGAAGTAATTAAGACGTGTCAGAACAACACCCCCGCAAAGTGAAGAGCTGCTCCCCCAGAAAAGGCAATGCGCATCAATCATTTGAATAAAACATTTTATTCGATTCTCAAACGGGTCTTTGCATTTAGGGCTTTGATAGGATAGCTTGGTTTTCTGTGGGGTGGAAATCTCTTTGCTTAAACGATGATTTGATCTAAAACATTGAATTAAAGGCATTGAAGTGTTGATTCAGAAAAAATATGTAAGATGTAGAAAAAAAACTTATCTTAACAACTTTAGACTTAAATAACTTTAAAAACTTATTTAAGTCTGAAGAAATATCGTTAACGGTTTTCAACACGAGACAAGGTAACACGGTTATTTTTATCTTACTTTTGCATGATAATACATACATCCCTAGTGGCGAGGACAACCAACGTCTAGTCGGTATTGAATTTCTCTTTATATACACGTCAGCAACTCATGAACAACATAGTGGCATGTCCAAAAGCATTAACACTACTAGACTTCTTCCTAAGGGTTTGCGGCGGTAGTCATGGTTATGGACGCACAACCAGCGTCGTTATTGTCGTGGGTGGGTTCAAGCCTTGATACCACTCAGACCCGCCGAGTTTCGGAATGATGCACGTTAAATCTGATCGTGGTTCCAGGTTCTCCCGTTAGAGTAATGTAGAAATTTGGATAGGAAAGTATTAGTTCAGGTGTCGTTCTAAGAAATCATTAGGTGTTTTGACCGAGGCACAAAATTACGAGGTCAGTGACTAATCGCATTCGGGTTGTTTCTAAGTGCGACGCTAATAAACAATCATATCATTTCTTATGATGGTTTTTGAAGGATCAGTTGTACCGTCAACTTTACCTGGGATTGAAACCGAGCATTCTCAATGCGTTTGAACACGGGACTGTGAAATTGCTGAAGTGTATATGAAAATAAATTTATTACCGAATGGACGTTGTCCGTGCCACTAGGGACGTTTTCATTTGAGACGTTGGGCTGTTTGCGATGTTCTCTTTTCTAAACTATGGGACATTTTAGTAATTTGGATTGTATAAGTAACAACTCCTTGCCAACCGTAGCGAAACGTGATTAGATACATTAGATGAAGATGAAAAGTGTAATGAATTGAATTAGATATAATGATAAGTGAAATAGAATTGAAAGGAAAGAGAAGGGAGTAAAAAATAATGAAAAGCTGATAGTTATTAGTAAATTTGATTGAATCATTGGAATTAATCGTTTGTATTGAAATTAAGTAGAAGTAACATCTAGTTAGAGTAATATGAATTGACCCTGTTATATACAAAATGAATTTGAATCGGAATTAATGATTCGGTAAGCTAAGACTTTATTACTTGAAAGTTAACTGGGACTGAGTGAGTTATGAAGGATTTGAGAGAGAGAGATCTTGCATATTCTGTGTTGAAACACAATAAACAGTGTTGTTTTCTTCTGGCGCCTCTTCAATTGGAATTTGAGCTTTTTGTCTATTTACTTACACTGTAAGATGTTTGCGGAGTTAAATAACCGTCGAAGATCGTGACAAACTTAATCCGACTCTTTGCCAAGTGGATGGACAAACAAGTAATATGAGAAAAAAAATTAAGTTAATTCCTACTTAGGTCATCAAAGAATTTTTTTTTCAATTACTTTTTATTAAGTTATTTGACGGTAGTTTGCCAAATGTGGCTACCCTGGTCCAAATCGCGGGCTTAACGTTGAGCCAAAAAAATCGCCAAGTTTGGCAATTTTTGAAATCACGCCAAGTGGTTGGGCTAAACTACATTTTCAATAATTAAATTTAATTAACAATTGAAAAAACTGTATTAACATCGATTGTTATCCACTACAAGTTTAAATAAATGAATTTGAACTTGAGTGGATGAATAAAAAGTATTTTATTAACGATTGAAAATTTGAACAATGTATATATAGAGAGAGAGTGTATGAGCTAATAGTAGGAATTTAAAAATATGAGGATAAATTCGGTCGATAAAATTAATAATTTTAAAGAAATGGACCGAAAAAGGTCCAGGACTGCGGAAAACAATCCTTGCAAATATCTGAATTCTTCAAAAAAAAAAAAAAAAAATCCGATTAATTTATATGCATTAAAGCTCCCTCTACCGGCTTTTTAGATTTCGTGGATGCAATGTTAATCCTATAGAATTTCTACTTTTGCTCTCACATTTTTCCTATTTCATCTATTTGAATGCAATAAAGTGCATCTGAAATCAGAAAAAATAGTGAAGTCTTCTGTGGAATTACTTTTTTCTCTGATTTTTAAAATTTTTTTACCCCTATTTTAATGATTCGTTTGCGGGTATTCCAGTCTTTAAGAATATTTAAAATATTTTTCAAAATCGGAGAAAAAAAGTAATTCTGCAGAAGCATTCACTATTTTTTGCTCTTTCAGTTGCATTTTATTGCATTCAAATAGATCAAATAGGAAAGATGGGAGAATTCAAGTCGAAATTGCATAGGATTAACATTAAGCTGACGAAATCAAAATGGCGGCTAGACGGGAGCCTTAATACTTTAACTAGATATTCACTTATCACGCGGTTTATTAACCACGGGCTTCAAGAATCGAGTGTTAATGGGTAGACAGTATATTGAAATAAAGAATTATTCAAACTTCAATATTTTTTTTTGAAAAAAAGAATTATTTTCGTTAGTTGTTCACGAAAAAAAAAAGAATAGTTAGTAGTTAAAGGCATGTCAAAAACTTTACAAAAGGAATATATATACTTTCTTTTATAAATGGATTAGGGCAAACAAAATGATTAAATAAAACGTGATTTGTGGATTTTCATTAATATCTGTATCTTTATTTTGTAAATAAATTTATAAATCAAGAATAGTATCAGTTTTTCATTAGGGACCTGAGTGTGTGAAAGAAAAAGAATAACTTAGCGTAAAAATTATTTTTTGAAACTAATGATCTCATTTACGATTGTAAAGAAAATTCTTTTAATTGGTTCGTTTTGCTTGTAAAGCTTGTCTTAACACTAAAAAAAAAGCTTTTTACAGCCACTACTTAATGAAAGAAAATTAATCGAACCTTTCATGAGATAATGCGATCTTTTCAGA